>PVJI01002700.1:50322-139763 GCA_004026765.1 Micronycteris hirsuta | reverse complement strand
ACTCAGTCCACTGAGCCACGAACCAGCCAGGGTTATTTATTTATTTATTTATTTATTTATTTATATTGTTGTTTAAATACAGTTGTCTCCATTTTCACCCCATCTCGGCCCCCTGCCCTACCCATCCCCGCCTCCCACCCTGAACCTACCCACTTTGGCTTTGTCCATGTGTCCTTTATACATGTCCCTTGATGGACCTTCCTCTGTTGTTCCCATTCCTACACAGCACCCTTCCATTGTCTTGGTCCATTTTACTATCTTCCTGAACTTTATTACCATTTTGGTAACTTCATTCTCTCACACACTGCAGAGTGCCCACCAAAATATTTTTCTTATTAGAAGTGGGAAAGACTACCGGGTTTCCAAGGCTTCCTGCTGCTTTTCACTGTATCCACCAGAGGGCAGCAGATGTACATACATGAAACCTCAGTGCGGTGTCTCCGGTACAATTGGGTTCCTTGGGGGTGAAATTGGAACTCTATGAAGGTCTCATTCCCAGCAGCCCTTGGGCTATGGGGTCCTTTGCAGGAAAATCAGGGTGACTACAGAAAGTTTCTTTAGAGATGCATTTAGTTTGTCTTCTATTATTCAGAGATTCCAGTTAAACTGTTTTATACTTCCAAAGGGACAACACGGGAAACAAAAGTGATATTTAGGAAGCCAGGTTTGAGATGCCAAACTAGAAGTAATGGTCTAGGTCAACACATTAGCTGTTGAATCTCTCATTCATTCATTCTTTCATTGTAGACATGAACTGAGCCCCTTCTCTGTGCTGGCCACTGAGGAAGCAAGGGCACGGGGAAGCGAGGGTGAGCTGGTCACTGACTGGCCTTGAAGACGTGCAGTGAGCATTTCTGGAGTACCACCCATGTGCCAGGCGCTGTGCTCAGTTCTTTATGTGTGTCAGCTGACGTGACTCCTGCCAGGGAGATATTATGGACGGAGAAGGGAACTGAGGCCCAGAGAAGTTAAATCAAAGTCCCACATCTAGAGAGAAGCATGAATTTGAACCTGGGCCACCTGGCTCCAGAGCTCATACTCTATCTCGTTTAGTGCCCCCCACTAAAAGTAGACCTGATAATGACTTAGCAATGAGAGCTATAAAAGACTCTGCCTTAGTCACTCCTCGTTCCTAGGCATGCCGACGATGACTCAGTGAACTGGGCGGTGGGAGGCTGAGGAGATGATGCCCCTGAGGGCAGACCTCCACCCACGGCAGGTGGGAGTTGGAGGATAAATGGACAACTCTGAGGTGTGTTCTACATCGCCCCCTAGTGCTCCACAATGGGACTGGACTCAGTAATCCATGCCTCCTGGCCTCTTCCTGCTCTGTGTCACTTACCTACACTCCTAATATTGTTTCCTGGGATCACCTCCCAGCTAAACTATTCCCACTACAATCCTGCGCTCTTGATCTGCTTCTGGGGAAGCCCCGCCTACCACGCTGTTATCTCCCTGAAGTTAGTATCCTTTAAGGAATGTGCTGGGGCTGAGTGCAGTGAGAGCCTGAGGAGACCCTGAGAACATAGATAGAGGTCTGGCTGTGGGGAGGCACTCAGGAACGATGACATTTAAGCTGGACCTCTGGGCCTCTCAACTCTCCATCAACTTCCTCACTGGTCTTCTCCTTGCCTTTGGAACCTACATGCTTCTCTGAGGTCTCAGAAAGCCTTAATCAGCCCTCCCCCACCCCCGTAGGATTCCAGAGCCTCGAGTCCTGCATTTGCCCTCTCAAAGCGTTTTCTTCGTACGTATTTATCAGACATGCTAACCAACTGATTGTTTCTGCTTGACTTTCCTGAGGCCACAGGTCACCACTTCATCAGGGGCCTCGGTTTCCACCTCGGTAAGATGGTGATGGTGATGCTCCCCTCGCCAGGTGCTTGTGAACCTCAGTGTGACGAGGTGAGGACAGGCTCTGTCAGACCAAGTCACGGCAGCTTTGGGAACTCCCTGAGGGGGGCTCCATCCTGTGCCTCCAGTGCGTGATGCGCACGGCGCTCTAATCTTGTGAATGAAGGGAGCTCAGGCACTAGCCACTTCTCCTCATCCCCTGTCTGGGTGCCAGCAATCTTCCCGTCTGATGGTTGACCTCCCTGGTGGTGTCCTGAGTTCCTTGAAGAGATTGGGAGGAGCGATGCTCTACTTCTTGTCTGTTTCTCTCTGATGTCCCCAGACGCCTAGAAGCCCACGCATCTCACTTGGGAGGCTCATGGCCAAACAGTCCTGCCGACTCCACTCAGGAGGCTTCAACACTAACAGAGCCCTTGTCTCCTTCCACTGGAGTCACTGCCAACCTCTGGGACCCTCTAACCTGGCCTTGTCAGGTGCCACAACAACTTCCAAGTCCTCTTTCCCTTTTGTACTGATTGCAACAGAAAATGGCCGTGGCAAACATCTATTAGCGTTTATTAAGTGCCAGCCACTGTTCTAACCAGGGAAGTGTAGAACCAGGTTGTCTGGCTTTTAATCCTGGGTGCAAATGTAGTGTGCCAACAGACAGTGTGCTTACGTCTGTGTGTGTGTATGTAAGAAGGGGTGACCCCAGGGACTCCAGGGGATAAGCGTGCAGGCCAGCTGACGGTGACAGCAGGCTCCCCCTCCAGGGCCTGCCCAGGCTGGGGTCACGGGGCAGAGTGGCTGCCTGCCTATGGGTGACTGGGATGGCTGAGGCTACTGGGAGACCCCAGGCTTGCAGCTGCTGAGTTGAAACGCATTGTTCTTCTTGGGCAGACATTTTGGGCCCAACATTCTCTGTTGCCAAAGCTGGCTTGGCCTCTTCCCAAGGTGAGTTGGCCTTAGGCCACCTCTTGAACCACACCTGAGAGCAGAAACAGCCTCATTTTGGAAGGCAAGTCAGGGTCCTCTCCATGCTGAGGGTCCCGTTTGTGTCACCGCCATGGGCGAGGTGACTGATAGAGCCTGTGGGATTCTTTTCCCTGCCAATCATCCATGGGACTAGAATTGCTTACATATTATACAACATATAATGTATGTAGTGCGCACACTCACAACGTATATAAGTTGTAAAATCAACCCCGCCTTTGAATCAACCCCAGCTATGCACATCAAGGTCCTACAGCCTGGATTTATCGGTCTCTGGGAACTCAGCCTGTCCACCTGCAGAGCGGATGTGGGGAGTGTCTCCTCCTGCAGCTCTCGTGAGGACAGGAGACAGGAGATGCCTGGGAAGCCTTAGAATGGCCCAGACTCAATGATGATGGTCAGTGTTCATCCAGTATCGGCGATTCTTCCTCTTCTTCCTGTTACTTCTGTCTTGGAGAGTCGTTTTAGAACTTAAATGAGATAATGCTTGGCACAGAGTAAATTCTCACTAAATTATAGCTCTGTTATTATTATTACTATTATTATTATTTTGTTACTGTGTTTTTTGCCCTCTCTTGGTATCCACTCTAGAACTAAGGAAAATTTGGAATTCCTATTCTCATTTGAAACATATTGAAATAGAAACTCAAAAAATCAAAAGGTTTTGTTCCAGGTTTCCTAACAAGTAAGGGTTGAAGTCATGACTGAAATTCAAACTATTTGGACTCAAAATCCTACATCCTTCTTCGTAACCACCATGAGTTTGGGGTAAGGCACTATCCTTTTAACTGTCCCCTTGTTACATAGGAGAGAGCTTTGTAAACCACAGGAGCTAACTGCCTGTTTGCAAACACTTTTCCTTCTACTGTCTCAATCTGATGCACTTATTACAAAGATGAGAAAACAGCCTCACACAGGCTGAGCTTCCTGCCAGAAGTCATGTGGCAGTTTGGACCAGAACCAGGGTCTCTCTGGCTTCTCTGGTACGGAAGTGATGAGAATTTCTTTAAGACCTTTAAGAGGAGGCCCGTGTGTCCGGGGAAGCTTCTTCCTTCCTGTTCCTCACCACCTTGGTCACCCCTGGCGGCTCCGATTGTTCGTGATCCCACCGTCTGATCCTGGCTCCCTCCCCTCTCGTAACTGCTGGCTCCTGAGTCCTGAGCCCATCCCACCTCCCATCCCACCTCACAGACCATCTCAGGTCTCCTCTCCCGGCCTCTGAGCCCGGGCCGTCCCTCGCTCAGCGTCCACCCTCTCATCCCGACCTGCTGGCTTGGCGCCCCCCGTCCCTGCGAGGCTGAGCGAGGACTCTCACCCGTCACATCCTGCTGCTTCCAGACCAAGGCAGGACCCCCAAAGATGGAGGTGTGCAGAGGTGCCGAGGACAGCTGTTGCTGGCGCCACGCACAAAGAGTGATGCCGTTACAGCAGAAGGAGACTGCAGATATGCACATGGACATGGGGACCCAGGCTTGAGCGCTCCAGAAGCCCCACCTACCCTGACTGCCGCACCTCGTTGGCGCACAGAATTGCACTCCCTGAGTCTGGTGTGGCAGAGGTTCAGACAATGCCTTTAGGGACCTGTTTCTCTCTACTTCTTGTGCTGTTGGTGGCAAGCTGTCCACCTTAGTTCCGGGTTTGCACAGACTCTTTCAGCAATTCCCGTAGCCAGGAGGACAGCTTTTCTAGTTGTTTCAGAAAAGGTTCCAGAGATGAGACTCAGTGAGCCAAACAGCCTGCCCTGGACCAGCCTAGAGCCAGTCGATCCCTGTGGTCGGGGTGATGCAATGAGCTGAGGAGCCAAGCCTGGACCCAGGGGGTGAGACCAGCCCCCTGGAAACCTCCTGGGTCCAGAGAGGGGAGGCTGGTTCTCTTAGGAAAGTCTGGCTGCTGTTCCCAGAAGGGGAGAGGAATCTAGACAGAAAAACCACCAAGGACCACGACAGCATTTTGCATCTCCTAGACACAGGGCCTCCGGCAGCCGGCCTCTTTCACCCCGAGGCAGTAAGCTTGGACCAGTTCGGTGTCCCACAGGAACTTGAGAAGCCTGGGCGGGGCGCTTCCCCTGAGGATGCAGGGGCTGGGCTGGAGACTGTCTGCACCGGCCTGGCCTGGGTTCGCTCTGACCTGGGCAGGAACGTTAGGCTCCCAACTTCCCTGCATTCCTGCAGCCAACACTGTCCACTGGTGATTACTCTGCCTCAGAGCGAGGAGATTGTTCCAGAACACAAAAGGTGGTGCAGAATGCAGCCTCTTCACTTAGAAATGGAGAGAGGGAAGAACAGGCCGGGCTGCAGAAGCCAGGGTGCTGTGGCTCTGGGCCGCTGTGGCACGGGAAGGCAGATGGCTCTGGGTCGGTGGGTGGAGCTGGGCACAAGGGAATCTAGACTGTCTGAGGGGAACAGGCCGGCTCTGATCATGCAAACACCAAAATCCCTGGGCTCAAAGCGTCTGCTTATTCTCTTCTTCTTCCTCCAGCGTGGCTCAGAGTTTTCTGAAAGATGCACTTGGTGGCTGCTCACAGGGCTGCCGAAAAGCCTCCTTAGCTTTGCCCTGGAGCTTGCGGCTGTTGACGCAGCAAATGATCCATGAAGGGGCGGGGTTTGTATCGACAGACACATGTTTATCCAGATCAATTAAGGAAACTCTGCAACACTCCCAAACCAGCCTTCACAGCTAATAATGGGTGTGAATGGTGCAGCATGCCCGGCACAACGCGAAATGAGACGAGAAGACGGTTTGCCAGCTGCCTCTCGGGGAGGGCACCGTGTGGTCGGCAGGAAAGGCTGCAGTGGCCCTGGAACCCAGGGCAGGACGCTGTCTAAACTGCACTGCATAATGAAGGAGGGGGATGTCTGGAGCTGGGGAGGGAGAGATTAGCTCTTTAAAGGCTGGTCACTGTGTGAAAGAGGGCAGGAGGGGGGAAGAATAACGCTGCGAAGAAGGCCTAGGGAATGCCACGTGCCAGGCGGGGAACTTTTCACAGGAAGTTCAGGGTGCTGGGTGATGCGGATTTTCTCTGTGAACACACACACTCATTGCCAGTAGAAATCATTGGGAAATCCCCAGAAGCTTGGTGGGCAGAATCTCTTCTCTTTGCCTCTCTAGCTCCGGGGGCCATCCTGCAGGGGCCGAGGCGCCCTCGGGCTTCCGTTGGGTTTGGCCACTGGGGAGCTTCCCTTTCTGTCTGGTTAGGGCATCAGAGGGAAAGAGGCAGTGAGGCTGGGGGTATTTGTTCCCCGTTTCCCACCTCCACCTTGCCTTGGGTTGGCTGTTGCTAGCTCCAAGGAACCACATGATCCCTTGGGGGTTCTTTACACACTGCCCACACTTTTGTAAAATTTCCTTCTACTAAGCACCCCTTAAGTGACCCTACTCTGAGTGTGCGTTTCCTGCCAGGACTCTGACTGACCCGACTGGCGGGAGTGCGTCTCTCGTAGGAGCCTGCAGAGGGCTGGGGTTCTGCGTCCCAGGCAAGGGTCGAAGCAGCATTCACACAGACGGGGAGGGCTGACTTCCCCTGTCTCCGGCGCTCGGGAGCTCTCCGGGGACCGCCTGGCTGCCCCCCATGCAGCCGTGGTCAGTGCGTCTCACAATGTGCCTGGCCCCATGAACTCACCCGGGCGGGGCCGTGGGGCCGCCAGAGAGTGTTCCACCTTTGACGGACGCCAGCAACAACCAGATCCTGAGGCACAAAGCGTGGGAACTGAGAGCTGCTGAGGGTGACCACTTCATTAATGCGGAAACTGAGGCTGTACGAGGTTCGTATCACATATCAGGGAGACAGCGGCGTTGAAGGAGCTGTAGGAAAGTGGGAACAGGGCTTGGCCTAAGAGCAGAGACAGTGTCAGCCAGAGAGGACGCCAGACAAATACATACAGAATTGGGTGTGGCCAGGCGCAGGGGCCTTTGCAGAGGCCCCCCGGCAAGTCGGTGAGGAGGGTTCTGTGGCGCTGAGCCTGAAAGGTGCTCCTCCATTTTCCGATTATGAAAGCAATTCAGATTACTGACACAGCATGTGAAAACCATGGTGTAAAGTAGCAATCACCCAGCTTCTTGCCTCTTAGACTAACTCAGTTACTATTTTAGTGTATTTCCTTCCGGGCTTTTCCCTTCAATATCGCTGTAATCAGTTGGTTTTTACAACTTAGCATTATGAGTAAACATTATGAATAAACATGATATTTTAAATGTTCTATTCTTTCTATTCTACAGATTTCTGTAATTTGTTTCTATAACTAATCCCATGATAGTGGGCAGTTTTTATTTTTCTAATTTTTATTTATTGTTTGCTATGGTAGCTAATAGTATACATATAATGATATATATAATAATAATGATATATATATATATATACATACAATATTGTACACAAACTTTGTACTCACATTTTTGTGTTCATCTCTGACTATTTCCTTCTTTTAGGATTTTTTTTTTAAATTTTATTTTTTATTTATTTTTAGAGAGAGGGGAAGGGAGAGAGACAGAGAGGGAGAGAAATAGCAATGCACGGTTGCCTCTCACATGGCCCTCACGGGGACCTGGCCCGCAACCCAGGCATGTGCCCTGACTGGGAATTGAACCTGGACCTTTTGGTTCCCAGCCCGCGCTCAGTCCACTGAGCTACGCCAGCCAGGGCTCTTTCAGGATTTTAAAGGTAGAATTATCAAAGGACATGAACATTTAAAAGACTCATGATATGTCTTTATAGGTTGCTTTCTGGAGAAGTTGCTCTAGCTACACTTCTCTTGCCAGAAACCTAGGAGAGTGCAAGTCTCTATGAAACTGTTCCTGTGTGGAGTTGGATAGGGTCTCCCTCCAAGGCCTGGCCCGGCCCCCAGGCCACAGCCCCACCCCCAGGCCATGGCCCCGCCCCCAGGCCATGGCCCCGCCCCGAATCACTGGCCCTAGTTCCAGGTCCCACCTGCATGTATCTTAAAGGCGAGCCCAATGCCTGTTAGTGTGCACGTGCAGTGGGTGAGGGTTGATCAGGCTCCAAGAGTAATATGTATCTATTTTCTACTTTCCAGATGTTTCTCCCCTCTGGGCCCAATTCCATGGCTCCCTGGAAAGTGATATGATGACCTTGGGCTTGAGCCCAAAGAGCACGGGAGACTTTTGGCAGGTTGATGGTGGGTTGGTGCCGACCGGCTCTGAGTAAACACGCTGTGTGTTGGGCTCACGTGGAGGAACGCGTCTGCATCTGCCTCCCATGGGCTCAGGAGCACCACAGCCTCCTCTGGGGGACGGCCGGGGCTGCCGGATCCCTGTGGAGTGGAAGCAGGCAGGGTGTGTTTTAGAAGGGATCTTTGTGTGGGGACTTGCTGGAAGATTAGACACTGTGGGTCAGGAGATCTGGGCCTGAGAAACCTCTGGTACCAAAGCAATAGCAGTATAAGAAGTGGCTATGCAGCCCTGCCGAATCTCAGCTTCCTCATCTGTGTGGGTTAGTGCTGGAAAGTTTTCTGGCGCCTTTTCCAGTAATTGCATGTCCAAAATATATGTTCTATTGTGTAACGCACTTGCTGGCTGGTGGGTAAATTCCAACTCTTATTCGTCCTTGATTTTCAGCTTCCTCCTATTTACTCTGATGCGGGGAATGCACTTGGTGGATTATTAGTAGCAGCTATTGAAACCCCAGCCTGTCTTTCCTCCGATCACACCCCCTTCCTGTCACTACCCTCAGGGCTTTACCATTTCCCATGACTGGGTAGAGTTCCTTTTAATATTAACTCAAAAAATATGGTGAAGAAAATTATCTGCGGAGCTTGCATGTGGACTTATTCAGTGTTTATGCAGTTACCCTGCATGGCGCTTCTCCATGTGTGCAGGCAGCTTGGAGCTGCTGGATGCGACCGTCTCACGGACCAGCCTGCAGATCTGGGGCTGCGAGAGGGGTGTGTCTGGCCCAGGGACACCTACCCGATCGGTGGATGGTGGAGCCAGGACTAGAATGTCAATTGCTAGATTCCAGGCCAGTGCATTATTTATTTTACTTGTGGTTTAAAAAATGGCCCCTTAAAAATGAGTTTTATGTGAATTCTCTCAACTCATAAATGGGTGGATATAGTGGAGAGGGGTTATGTGTGGCCCAGAGCCGTATCCACTAGGGGCTTCTGAAGTAATTCCATGGATCGCTACACTCCTTAAAAACGGCTGACATTCACCAGGCAGCCTGTCCGTTGATTCACTTATTCTCTCATTCATTTACCCCTTCAACAAACTCATGGTGAGTACTTACTATTTACATCTTAGGCTCCATGCTTAGCTTAAGTGAGCTACCTAGTGTTCTTCCAATAAATTCTCTGCCCTTGGCTTTTCCCTTCTGTTTAATTACTCAGAGTCATTTCTGTTGCTTTCCATCCAGAAGCCCTAATAGGTTTATACTATATCTTGCAAAGAGTTTATACTATTTTGGTGGTGGAGCCCATTTAGGACATTTTGAGCAGGGGAGCCTCTGGGACAGATTTGGGTGTTAGGTCATGCTTGGTTCCCGTGGGAGCAGAGGGAGGGAGGAGACGGGAATGTTGGTTAGGTGGCGCTGAAGACTAGGAACGACATACTGAAAGCCTACGTCACGTCAGAGATTGCACCAGGGGCGGGAAAGTGCAGCGACTAAGAGCTTGGACTCTGACGGCAGGCCTGGGTTTGAATCCGGACTCTGCCGCTTCCATGGTGTGTGAACAAGGACAAGTCCCCTAACCTCCCCAAGTCTGTTCCATTATCCCTAAAACTGGCTGGAAAGAGCACCTCTATTTGTGGTGGTGTTGGGAGGGCGCACCGAGACGGCTGGAGAGGCGAGGTGGCTGTGCGCGGAGCCTGGCTCACGGCGAGCATTCAGTCCATGCTATTATCTACCCACAGCAATGGTGATCCTGGTGAGGGGGTGGTGACCGTGATGGGGGTGGTGATAGTGATAAGATGGTGATAATGAGGCTGTATGTGATAATGATGGTGATGATGGTAATGATGATGATGGTGATGATGATGATGATGGTGATAACTATTAAGGATGGTGATGATGAGTGCGATTGAAGGGAAAAGTCGGAGATGACCCCTGGAGTTCTAGGCCAGGTGACTGAGGGAGCCCTTTTTAAGAAAAAAACAAAAACAAAAACCAAACATACAAAATATATCCATATAGTTCTATGCTTTCGTAGAATTCGAAGAGTTGGCTTTTGGCTATCTTAGTTCCTGTGGTTAAGATTGCCTTCTCTCCCCGCTGTGCCTGCCCCTCCTGTGCGCCGCCCCTGCTCTTGCGTGGTGCTGGGCAGCTTCATCAACTCCGTGTTAAATCTCTGTGTATTCACAGTTGGCAGAGCCCCTAAATTATATTCGCTTAACATTTCTTTACATTGTCTTATGGTTGTACCTGGGAAGCCAGCATCACTTCCATAAACAGAAAGTGGCTACAGATTCAAATATGAGGGAGATCAGAGTTGTTCAGTCTTAGCTAATGAACGAATGAACTGTTGCCTGCAAAGACTCCAAGCCCGCGCGGCTTGCTGTTTTTGTTGTTGTTGTTAAAAAGAGAGATTAGCTAACGTTAGAAAGGTGGTAAAGACACATGGGCACCAAACGGGGACTTTCTCCTTGCAGTGTCCAGCAGGGTTTGAAGAGAACTGGCGATGGAAGGCGGTCAGTTCCCCGCTATGGGGGCCCTGTCTGTGGACCACCCCAAGCCATGTCCCCAGAAAGCCAGGGGGACTCACCCTGTGCCATGGAGAGTCCTGGTCCAAAGACAGGCTGCCTTGGCACCACGTCACGTGCTGCACTACGCTGGACCTGTGAAATTGATGTTGACAGGTGGACACAGGTAAAAATTAGCTCAGGATTAATCAGCTTGGCCTCTCAGTCTGGCTTCCTCAGGCAGGCAGAGAGGGGGCAGCGCCACACAGGGCTTCTATTTAGAGAAGGCATTTGAGCAACTGGGTTTGGGATGGGTCAGGCTCTGCAGAGGGGTTGCTCCGGTCTCCAAAGCAGGCTTGCCGGTGGCATCCCTGGAGCCATAGCGCAGCTCAGAGACCACCAGGAAGCAATTAAAGGAACAGGAAACCCCCTACACTTTCTAGGAGCTTCCACAGTGATAACCTCTTCCCATGAAGGAGGTGGAAGCCAGCAAGCTGGTCCCCTGGAAATGAGACGTGGGGATAAGCAAGCACCTTTTCTACCATGTTTTTAATCAGTGTGCTCTTCTCAGTGCCCACCCTGCTCAATAGCAATTTGCTCAAATGACCCTCAGAAAGGCTGATACGGTAACATAATCATGGACACCAAAACTGACCCCTGCAAACTATTTACCTCCTTTTAAAATTCTGTTTCTAGCCTGTGACGTTAGCTGTGATGCTCAAAATATTGGCAACATCTCTGTTTAAATCTTTAATTATAGAAAATTTCCAACATATAGAAGAGCCTAGAGAGAACAGAAATGGCCGGTGTGGCTCAGTGGATTGAGCGCGGGCCTGCAAACTGCAAAGTCGCTGGATCCATCCCCTGTCAGGGCACATGCCTGGGTTGCGGGCCAGGTCTCCACTCGGGGGCGTGCGAAAGGTGACCGATCGATGTATGTCTTGCACATCAATGTTTCTCTCTATCTTTTTCTCCCTCCCTTCCTCTATCTCTAAAAATAAGTAAATAAAATCTTAAAAAAAAAAGAAACCCCTTCTACTCAGCACCCAGTTTCAGCAATTATTAACTCATGGCCAGTCTTGATTCATCCATTACCACCTCCCCCTCTATTACCCTACAAGGTTATTTGGAAGGAAATCCTAGAATCTTGTTACCTCATCCACCAGAATGGATTATGAAGCTTCATCTTAAACTGCTGAGAAACACCCAGGTTTATTTCGAGCTGGTTTGTCGCAGATTTGAACGTGGTCCACCCACGTTGCGGCCTCTTCATGCTGCTGCTCTTCCCTCCGCTTGTCTCCGTCCTCCTCATGTCCCCACCGACGGTCACCTGGGGAAAAAGGTAAATTCGTTTTCGGAACTCCCAAGCTCTTTCTGGGCGTTGTCTGCCTTTTGGGGTTCCCATCCATCTCCTTTAGGCACTTAGAGATTGTGTATCTTCTACCTAATGAGGAAATTTCATTCCCAACAAATTCTGATTCCCTGAAACAAAGAGATTCCAGAGATGAGAGGGCTGGTGGGTTGCAGGCTGGAAGGGCTCCTCGGTGCTTCTGTGCCCCGTGGGGCTGACGTTTTGGTTTGAGAGTTGACCAAGGCCTTCCTGCTGCTCTGCGGCCCTGGACAAGTCACTCAACCTCTCTGGGCTCTGTTTGCCTCGTGTGCCACATGAGAGAATGTTTGTTCCCTTCCTATTGCCTTTCTTTCCCGCGTTGGAATCTAGTGTTCCCTGTTAGTTGCTGTAGCAAACTGCCTAGCACACAGCGAGCGCTCGCTCGTCTGCTGAGAGAGTAGACCAGAGGCTCTCGGGAAACCCTTCTGCCCTGAAGCCCCTGCTGGGACTTGCCAGCCCTGCTCCCCTCAAGGTGTCTTACTTCTTACTCCTGGCCGGGGGGTCATCTCCCATCCCTGACTTTGCTTGGCTGACTGAGAAGAAATGAACTGCTCACTCCAGTGGAGGGAGAAGGGGATCAGGACATTGGAGGCCACTTTCCCGATGTCCTTGACTGAACGTCCCCCTCCTGGGTGACAGCCTGGGTCCCAGTGCTCAGCTCTATTTTGGTAGCCATTTGGCATGTGTCACCTTGCAGAAGCCTGAGCCCTCAGGGACAAAAGGCCAAAATCTGCGACAAGAATGGTAATTTGAGGAAACTTGGCCCCCTGCCCCTGGGGCTTCGGTGTTCTTTGGGACAAGCAGAGTGATGATATCATGGACTTAATTACTTTCTGGACTATGTAGGGCCCTTGTGTCTGGGCTCCAGCCGGTGTGAGGCCCCAGGGAGCCTAATTTAGGAAAAGGAATCAGTGGGATGACAGCTGTTGAAAGTGCTTGGCTCCACCTTCAGCCAGAGAATTTAAGAAAAAGGCCCTTTGAGACACCTAGCCCTGGAGAAGGTCTTTCCTCTGGAGATCTCTTAGGAAAAGGCTCAGTTCTTAGGGATGAAAGGGTCCACAGAGGTCATCTTGGCCAGCCAATACCCTCCCTAACACCCCTAAGGATTGGTTATTCTGGCTGTTCTTGATTACCTCCAGTGATGGGGAACTCGGTCTCTCCACAGACAACCCGTTTCATGATTGGATAATTCTAACCGCTAGACTGTGTCAACCTTACTTCTCCATCGCTGAAATCTGTCTTTGTGGTGCCACTTCCATTGCCCAGTTTCATCCCATGGAGCCACATAGAACATGTTTAAATTCTTCTGTCTTGTGCCAGCCCTTCAGATATTTGAAAGCAGCTCTCACGTCCCCCCTGAGCTTCTTCTCCAGGCTAAACATAGCTCTTGCAGCCATTGCTCATATGACATGGCTCAGTCACACCACTGTCCTCATCATTTTCCACTGGATGGATACCAGCTTTTCACTGTCCTTCTTAACATGCGGGGCCCTGGTGGCACTGCTCTGAGTGGAGAGGAGTCGGACACTCGCTTTATTCCTACCCTCGCAGTCTACTGTCCCAGCCCAGCCTGGCAGGCACCGCATGCCCTTCGCAGCAACAGAAGCCCTCCATCTTTCTCACACGTGCCGCTGTTAAGCCTTACCGCCCTCTCTGGGATTTGGGCAGCTGCGTTTTAGGGCCCGAGCACCGGGCTTCCAACCATCTGTCCCCATTAGTGTTTCACCTTGTTGGACTCACACAATTGTCTCAGGCTGTCTGGATATTTTGGGGTCCAAATTCTCTCGTTTGACATTGGCAGTCCCTCTCGGCTCTGCACAGCCTGTGCTCACAGGATCACTGAGCAACCTGACCTGTGGGACTGAGCAGGTGCGTCCCCTTCAGGTTTGTGTGCAGCCATTGCTCAGTGCCTTATGGGAACCATCATTCAACACATTATGTGAAGCTTCCATTTCTTCACCCACTCACAAGGGTGCTTGGGCAAGCTGGCCTGCAGTCTGGATATTCTGTGTCTAGGCATGCTCCCTGCTCTACTGTTAGGACAATGAGTGGGTCCGTGGTGACCCACGCACAGCTAGCCCAGGCTGCTCCTGCTGACCTCTGCGCACTGCCTGGAGGGCTTCCCAGTCTCCAGGCTGCCCTGGAAGCTGGGGGAGGCAAACCCTGAGGCAGCACGTTGGCAGGACAGGGCGCCTGGAGGCTGATCCCCTGGTGGTGAAGGCTGTAGGCTCCTGGCTGAGGTCACCAGGAAGGGCTGGGCCCTGGGTGACAGGTATGGACAAAGGGGATCCTCCTACGTTACCCAAGTCTGCTCACCTGTGGGACTTTTTCCAGGGGCGGGGCTCAATGGCTGTATAGTGAGAGCAACTGCAGGTCTGCCGTTTCTCTGGCTTCTTTCCTTGCTCCTTTCCCACTTCTCCTGACTTCCTTTCCTTTCCTCCTTCCTTTCAACAGATTTTGTTTTTCTTTTGGCCCTTCTGAGCATCGTCTGTCTCTCGCACTCCATCTCTTGAAGTGCCTCTGTCCTCCAGGGCACAGACCATTGGGTGAGATACATGTCAGTCACCAACATCCCTGCTGCTGGTGGTGAGGGGAGGGCCCAAAGTACCCTCAGGCTCTATGGGAACAGGAGTTTCTGGACAGTCCCAAGGTCTGAGGTTGTGTCCCTCGGTCTTCCTAAACCATTCGTACTCTCCCTGAAATCATCACACTTTGGTGTCCAAATGACAAATTCCCAGATTGACCATTACAGCTGAAGGAGACAAAATTCTTTTAGACTCTGGACTTGTTTTTTTTTGGTGTAGAACAGCAATTTTCAACCTTCTTCATCTCATGGCACACATAAACTAATTACTAAAATTCTGCAGCACACCAACACAATATATATTTTTTGCTGATCTGACCAAAAATAGGTGTCATTTTGTTTCATTCACACCAGACGGCTCTTGTGTTGGCGGTTGTCTTTTTTTTTTTTTTTTTAATCTGACACTCTGAGGGAAAAGAGGTCAGGCATTGCAAGTTTTGAAAAATCTTGCAGCATACCAGCTGAAAATCGCTTGTTTAGAAAATGTGTCCCCATAATTGGTGAACTTAGAGTTAGTCCAAGTCATTTTGGGATTCAGAATGCTGCTGAATTTGGGGACAAATCCTGACAGGGAGCAGCTAGCCATAGGCCACTGTGCTATATTGGAAAGAGGGTCTCTTTGGGCTAGAAACCTAGGAGAACTAGCAGCTTTTAGGACCTTCTAGAGAGAGTATGGACTCTGACATCAGTCTTAGGTCTGTCCAGTGGCTCCTCCTCTCTCTGGCTGTGTGACCATGAGCCTCTCTGGGCCTCAGTTTTCCACTTCTGTAAAACAGGGGTTAGCCCTGACCCATGTGGCTCAGTTGGTTGTGCGTTGTGCCACAAAGCAAAGGGTCTCCAGTTCGATTCCTGGTCAGGGCACATGCCTGGGTTGTGGGTTCACTCCCTGACTGGGGTGTGTGCAAGAGGCAACGTATCAATGTTTTTCTCTCATATCAATGTTTTTCTCTCATATCAATGTTTCTCTTCCTCTATTTCGCCCTCCCTCCCCATCTCTCTAAAAAATAAATAAATAAAATCTTTAAAAAAACAGGGTTTGGACACTTTGCTGGTCACTATGAGGTTTCATTAAATTAGCACAGTTCCTGGTGTAGAGCAGACTCTACATTTATTACCTCACAGCGCTGCCTCTGATTGAACTCTGAGAGCTTTTCAAATACTCGGTCACTCTTCCAACAAGAAAAAGAAAATGGTGGAGAACACGAATAATGTAGAGTCCATAGGATGCTTGAATCATGGTTTTAAAATGATTTTTAATTTGTGTTTCTCATTCAGGTAACTTTGTTTTTCTTCATTGTTAGGTTCTGTTAGAAAGTGTTTTCAGAGGGCAAAGAGTAGCTACATTTTAAAAGCAAAAACCTCCCAGGCCTTGCCTTTCTGTGTTTGGGACAGCTGGGCCCCCCAGGGTAGGGGTCTGGGAGCTGTTCCTGCTGAACAATGGCAGGTGGGCCAGAGCCTGCTCTGAGCTCTGCAGAGAAGTGGGGTGTAAATCAGGGCTCCCCAGGGTGCTGAGCTGGAAACACTTTTGCATACCAGGACAGAGGACAGAACAATGCCATGGAGTGCCATGCAGGAGGACACGAGGCTTTGCCGATCACTTCTCCCAGGCTCCTGGCCAGGGTTTGGGGTAGAAGAGGATCAAAGTGGGGAAGATTCCTCCTGCTCCTCTGACCTTTAGTTCCTCTCCCCATTTTCAAGGCCAAGATCTGAGTTCCATGTTCTCCATCCTGGCCACTGTCCCCACTTCTCAGCGGGTGGGACTCAGCCCAGCCTGAGTCCCCTCAGGGGACTCAGTCCCTTGACCTGAGTCCCCAGCCGCAAGTCAAGATGACCCTTGTCTGACGATCATATCTCTCCTGGATTTGTCTCCCCCCTTCTCCTTCCTCCCAAGTCCCAACACCGAGCCATTTCATTAGAATTTCCCAACTCCAAATTCTGAGACATGGCCAGCCCATGCTTTCTGTGCTAAGTTAAGTCAGCAGGTTTTGTCCTATTTATAGGATGATGTGGCAATTCAGAACTGGCGCCTTGTCTGCTGGCTTGGCAGCCACAATAGACTTTGTTTTCTTTTCTCTTTTTTCTTTTTATTCTCTAAGTTTTAAAGAATTATTCTTATGAGTAATATGCAAATATATTCTCACCGGGATAGATTTTAAAATAGAGAAATATAGAAACAATACCTAGAGTAAAATATTTAGGTTCCATTTCATTCTATTTGGATTGTTAACATTTTAGTGTGTTTCCTTCCAGTCTTTCTTCTATGCATTTTTTTACATACATATCTGTGTAAATCCAAATACAAATATTAATATATGCATGAGCAGTAAAGAGTTTAGCCTTGCACAGAAGGAGTCTGGCCTTTGCCCTGGGTTACTGGGGGGTGATCTTTGTTTGCCTGGGACCCTTGGGCCAGCTGGATAGTAACAATGTGATTGAAGGTGGGGCTGGTCAAGCCAGGAAGAACAATAAAATTTAGGGTGTGGGCTCTGGGTTATGCAATATCGGTTGACTAGAGCAAGTAGGGGGGTGGGCAAACAATTGATCAAAACTGAACACTGGACACTGGAGAGCATCCCTTGCTAGGGATACTGTGTGCATATTGTCACACGTCCATGCCAGGAGAGTAACACGTCCATGACCCTGTGGGGAAAGGACAGTGGAAGCCCCATGTTTGCTATTTCTCATGGGCGCTGCCCTGTGTACTTTTGTGGCTGATTCTAGTCCTCGTCTGTTCCCTGTGATAGACTGTTAAGTGTGAGTACAAGAACCTTCACGAGTTCTGTTGTTCTTCTAGAAAATGATTGAACCTTAGTGTTTTGGGAACCCTCCTGGGTTTGCAGTTGGTGTGAGAAGTAGAGGTGGCCTTGGGGACAGTGCCTTCTACCTTTGTAGTTGTCCTAAACTCATCGCAGTGTGTGACTTTATGTGTGTGTGTTTTCCTAAAAATCCATAATTGGGAATTACTTTCATGGCTCTGGGAATTGAACGATTTCCCCTTTTATATTCTTGGAGACCTTCTTTAAGGCTTTGGTGCCTCATTTTCCTTATGCATGAAATGGGGTTCATAATAGTACCTGTACCTAGAGTCATTTTGAAGAGTAAATGAATGAATATCTGTAAAGCTCTTAGGACAGTGCCTGCCATGGGGTTTAGGCTGCATAAGACATGATGATGATGGTGATTATGATTTCTATACCAGACCATTGAAATCTATAGCTTATTGCCTTTAATAGCAGATAGGTGGATATTACTTTATTAGTTCCCTTGGGTTTCCCACAAAGAGGGTCGGGGGCTGGAATGTTTTTTTTTTTTTTTAATTTTATTTTTATTTATTTTTTTTAGAGAGAGGGGAAGGGAGGGAGACAGAGAGGGAGAGAAACATCAATGTGTGGTTGCTTCTCACATGGTCCTCACGGGGACCTGGCCTGCAACCTAGGCATGTGCCCTGACTGGGAATCGAACCGGGGACTCTTTGGTTCCCAGCCCGCGCTCAATCCACTGAGCTATACCAGCCAGGGTGGACTGGAATGTTTTATGGGAAATGATCCTTTTGCTGAACTACAAAGTTCAGGTGGATTAACCAGCTAGTCTAGAGCACATATTTATTAAGCACCAATTATTTATTGCACAAACATTAATCTGGCACACATTATGTTCAGGGGCGCTGTCTTGACCACTGTGGGATTATAAAAACTAGTGCCTTGGGGGAAGAATAAGGAGAAGAGAATCCATTAGAACATCTACTAATGGTCAGGCACTGTTGTTTCATTGTATCCACACGACACCTCTAGGAGGAAAACACTGTGACCCCATGTTCCCAAAAAGAAAACCGAGTCTCAGTTTAAGAAATGTGTCTAACTTGAGAAGGCCAGAATGTGCTGGGAATGAGACTGAAGTCCAGGTAGGCTTCCTTTCGAAGCCTGTCCATTTTGAGTTGTGCTTTGCTGCTGGACGAGAGGCGCTCTTGCCCCGAAGGGTTTCACTGTTTCTTTGGAGAAGGGGTGGCAGCGGAGGGAAAGGTGAGGCGACTGAAGAAAGCTCAACCTCTTAGGAACACTTCCCCGTTTCTGAAGTTGCTTTGTCACTCAATGCGTCATTGGACTTTTTGGAACAACTCTGACGTAGGCAAACATCGCTCCCATTTAGAGACAAGAAAATGGAGGATCGTGAGGGCTAAGCACCTTGTACTGCTTAACGTCTGACGAGGGGCGGAACTGGCCGTTGAACTTGCCTGCTGCAGTGAGTAGGTGTAATGATACTGCGAGGGACCGTCACCACGAGCAGGAGGGCCACCCTCCCGTGGGCAGACGGGTCTTGCTCCAGGCCGGTTCCTGGAAGTCCCACCCATTCCTGGAAGGTGGGCCGCATTTTCTTTGACTCCCAGCTGCTTTCTCTTCTGGTCCAGCTGCCCAAGTCATTGTGATAGGAAGCATATTATTCCTTTGGGCCCTCAGCAATGGAGCATTTCAAAATTGAACTTAAATTAAAAATAAAAGCCTTAATTAGTTTCCTTTCGAGCTTTATCTGCAGACAAATAAATGGCTACCTCTGGAGGGTTCTCTCCATTTTTTCAGGCATAATTCATCAAATATGTGTTTCCTTCCAGACACAATTGAAAACTAATGAGAATTTAATTTCTGTTGAGCAGTATAGGAAACACCCAGGCTGAACGCAGGATGGCCACAGGGCAGTCAGCGAGTGACTCAGAGTGCTTTTCTTTGTGACCTCAGTGTGGGCTTCACAAGGGTGCCTGGGCTCTGAGCTACCAAAATAAGTCATGAATGAAACTGGTTGATTTTTCTATGTAAACTTCAGTTTCTGAGATACCCCATGGGCTGTATCCTCCCTGTACAGGGGGCTTTGTGGGCAGGCAGGGCACAACCTGGCAGTCTTTGCAAAGACACCAGCCACGTGTGCCTCTGTCACAGCCCCCGTGGCATCTCTCTCCTGGAACTCGACATCCTGGATAAACCTGGCACAAATACTGTGATCACCCTGTCAGGCTCTTGTTCTGAGGACCACAGGATTGCTAGGAAGTGGGGAAACTTCTGCTCTGGGACATTTTTTCTCAGTGGAAGCAATTGCAATTACTTTGCCCATTCATCCAGCTAGTTTTAACGGAGCACCTACCATGTCCCATCGAATGTGCTGGGAACTGGGACAGTAAGTAACAGACCAGATGAGGACCTCCCCAGGAAGCCTGGATATTCTTTAATCACGAGAAAGTGTCTTCCCACCCACGGCTGCAGCTGGGGTCCATGGCACAGACGTGGAGGAGGCAGGGGCTGGCTGTCCACAGCTTCCAGGTGAGAAAACCAAGGTTGGGGAAGGCAAAGCAACTTGCTGACAATCATAAACCAGTGACTGTTTGTGAAACCAGGTTTTCAAAGTCACAGCTTTTTTTCTAAAACCTTGGACTTCAAAACCAATAAACTGCACACTCTGGGGAAGTGATTGATGTTAGAGCCTCTGTTTCCCCTCCTCTGAGGTGCGGATAAGAGAATCTATCCTGCAGGTGCTGAGATGGCTCAGCTAGATGAGGTAGATGGATATCAGTAGGTAGGTGTCTATTTGTAGAGACTTTCCAGGAATTAAGCTGCATGTAGCCTCCCGAAGGAGGGTGGGGGGCCTCAGTTGTCTCGCCCGCTCAGGGCGGGTTGCTGTGATTCTCTCGAGGTTGTGGTGAACATTAACGAAGAGTCTGGGGAGCCTGGTGGACCCTGAAGTGCTTTCCGTGACAAGACTTGCTTGGCCTCGTGTGTTGAACCCACAGGGCCGCAGCGCTCTGTGTCCTGTGTGATGATGCTGTTTGGCACAGAGATAAATCTGTCTTCGACGTCTGCAGCCCCTGAGATGACATTCTGGGGCAGAAGGACAGCCAGGCCACCATCTGGGAAGTTTCGAGTGCAGTATTTAAATTAAATGCCTGAGTTATTGATGACCAGTTATTCAAACTGAGGACCCGAGTGTAATCTTGTTTTCAAAACACTTGTTCAGAAGTTGTTTTCTCTTTCTCATTTTGCTTTTAATAACCTGTCTCTTGTCTTAAAATAATGGTCTGTGGCACTGTGTTGAGGTACATAATTCAAAGGAAAAAAGAAAATAACAGGAAATTGAAATTTCTTGTTTCTCAGGAAACAAGAAAAATAGAAATACTGGTTACTAGTCCACCAATTTTCAGACGTGAAAGAGAAGCAACTTCAGGCAATAATTTCTTTTTATAGATTTTTTAAAACAAAGTTTTCTTTTATATTGTGGTAAAACATATACAGTATAACAACATTTACCATTGTAGCCATTGTTAAGGTACAGTTCAGTGACATTCAGTACGTTCACTGTGTGGTACCACCACCACCATCCGTCTCCAGGGCTTTTCTCGTCTTTCCAGACCGAAACTCTGTGCCCATTAAATGCAGGCTCCCCGTTCCCCGCTCTCTAGTCCCTGTTAACCTCCATTCTACTGTCTGCCTTTCTGTCTCCATGAATTGGACTTCTGTAGGTACCTCAGAAGTAGAAATAAGTGGAATCTGATAGTCGTTGTCCTTTGGTGTCTGGCTTATTTGCTAAGCTAAAAGTTTTTGAGGTTCATCCATGTGGTGCATGGTTGGAGCTGAAGTGTTTGCCTCCAGCTAAAATTCATGTATTGAAGTCCTGACCCCAGTACCTCAGAATGTAGCTGCATTTGGAGGTGAGGTCTGGACAGAGATAATTACATTAAAATGAGGCCATTAGGGTGGACGCTAACCTAATATGACTGGTGTCCTCATAAGAAGAAGCTTGGACACAAACATACACACGGGGAGAAGATGACCATCTATAAGCGTGGAGAGAGGCCTGGGCCAGGTGGTCTCCTTTTGGTCCTCAGAAGGAGCCAGTCCTGGGACACCTTGTCTCGGCCCTGCAGCCTCCAGAGCTGGAGAAAATAAACTTGTTGTTTACGCCATCCAGCCTGAGGCACTTTGTGATGAGAGCTCCAGCTAACAGCACGCGTCAGAAGGTCCTTCCTTTTTAGGGCTGAAATACACTCCATTGTATGCGTGGAGCACGTTTTGTGTTTATCTGCTCACCTCTTGTTGGACTCTTCGGTTATTTTCATCTTTTGCTGTCGTGAATAATGCTGCTTTGAATATTGGTGTAAAAGGATCTACTTGAGTCTCCGCTTTTGATTCCCTTGGGTATACGCCCAGAGGTTAAGTTGCTAGATCATGTGGTCCTTCTGTGCTTAATGTTTTGAGAAACTGCCAAACTGTTTTCCTCAGTGGCTGTACCATTTTATATTCCTAGCAGCAAACACAAAGGTTCTACTTTCTCCATATCATTGACAGCACTTGCTATTTTACATTTTTTGTGATATGTTTGTTTTTGTAATACCTGTGTAATCAGAGGCATGAGAATGAACAACACGGAGTCTCACTTCCGCGATGGCAGAGCAGGCTCCTAACAGGTCGATCCTCCCTCAGAGAACAACTGTAAACTCTGGATAAAATACAAAAGCTAGTACTGGAAGGCTCTGGGAAGTGAGCTAAAGTGAGCAGACTTTGAAAAGGGTCAAAAATTGAAACAAGGAACCAACATGGAGTGGTTTCCAGTTTTTATGCCTTTAGCTTGAAGGCAGGGTGCAGTCGTGGTGAAATGAACAGTAGCTCGAACTCCAATAGCAGTTCCCCCATCTTTCTGGTCCCGTGGGGCTCTGTGACCCTGGAGAGTGGTGGGCGGAGCCTGGACAGGAGTGAGCTGGAGAAGGGGGGCCCCCAGAGTTCTGAATTTGCCCAAATGCCGCTGGCTGAGCACTGCAAACACATGTGCAGGTCGGTTGTAAGCAGTGAAGACTAAACAAAATGGATTGTGTTTATGTTTATGTGTTAGTAGTAAACAATTGGAAAATGAAATGTTTGGAAATAACAATTTCATCAACAATTTAGGAATAAATTTAACCAAAGATATCCAAGACTTTTATCATGGAAGACATCTGCAATACAAGAAATGAAAGAAGACCTAGATAAATGGAGTGATATACCATAATCATAGATTAGAAGACTTAAAATTGTTGAGGTGACAATTTATCTCAAATTGGTATATAATTTCAACACAATCCCAATCAAAATCCTAGTACTCACTTTTGTAGAAATTGAGGAGCTGATTCTAAACTTTATGAGCAATTGCAAATTACCTCTTTAAGTACAAATTACAAAAGCAAATGCATCAACTAAAAAAATTTTGGGAAAAAAAACATTTTGGAAGATTTCTCCTACCTTGTCACAAGACTTGCTACAAAATTATAGTGATGGAGGCAGTGCAGTATTGGCAAAGGACAGACGTACAGATCAGTGGAACATAAGACAGTCCCAAACAGACATACATACCTAGAGGCAACTGGTTTTCAACAAAGGTGCCAGAGCAGTTCCATGGGGAAAGTTTAGTCTTTGCATTCTGTTGGCCAATGCAGGTCACAAGGCTAGTCCAGATGTCAGTACTAGGGAAATAGACTCAACTTTTGATGGGAGGGGCAGCAAAGTCACATTGCTAAGGGTGTGGATAGAGACAGGGAGACAGGAAGGACTGAATTCATTTTGGAATTTACCACCCCCGGGAACCTGGGTGGGCCATTGGGACCACTCACCATACAGCCCTGTTTGTCTGCCTAGGTCTCAGCTCAAAGGCCACCTCCTCTGAGAAGCCAGCCCAGATGGCTCTACCTCAAGGTGACTCAGATATCATTTATCACACTGGCCTGTTCAGCTCCTTCATAGCTCATCTATAATCTTGTTCATTTATTCTTCATTTGTTCATCATCTGTCTTCCCCATTAGGATATAATGATGATTTAAGATGGCTTTGAAATAAGTGAAAAGAAATGAGACCAGGAAGGTAGCCAGAGGGCAGGCCAGGAATGCCCCAGTAAGTTTAGACCCCCAGTTATAGAGAAACAAAGAATCAGAAATTTAGAGCAAGAAGGTGACATGATAAAATGAAATGAAACAAAATGAAATGATACTTTCTAATGAGATTCCTGAGGCAAGGGCACTGGTGTAGAATCCCTGGGGAGGAAGAGGAAGGAAGAATTGGAGGGGGTGAGAACAGGGACTCCTGAGGGTGGCTTGATGGTCTGGGTGCGAGTGAGTGGTCTGGGGGAAGGGTCAGTAGTGATGGGGGCGCAGGTCCCTCAAGGCTGATATGGCCAGACCGTCTGACTTCTCAACAGAATATGGATATTTAGATATTCTATGTGGAATGGCAACACCTTTTCATTGTTGGCAACTAATAAAAACGTTTAAACTATGTTGGGAGTGGGCTGTGGCCTAAGGCCCACTGGACAGCCTCTGTGCCAAGCACAACATAATTATGATTTCACAGGCGTAATTGTAGCTGAACTTGAATGCCTGGAATCCAGGTTATTGCTGCTCTGAATGGCTTGTGTGTGCAGCTCAAGATACAGCACTCAGGAGACAGGGTCAGGAAGGGGGAGGGCGAGGAGCAGGAGGGAACTGTGAGCCTGTGGGGGGACGGAGGCCAGCTCTCTGCCCTCACTGGGAGGCCCTGGGGTTCTCAGGTCCTCCTGATGCAGGAGGAGGAGTCAGAGTGCAGCCCTGCCACTTCCTCACTCCCGCTCCCTCCCTGCAAAGTGGAATTATCAGTCCCTTCTTCTTAGAACTGGTGGGTGAAGAAAACAACATGTCATTTCTTATGTTTCTCTTGTCTGAGGAGACGTATCCAAAAAAAATATTACTAATGGCAATGTCAAAGAGTTTATTGCTTCTATTTTCTTCTAGGAGTTTTATGGTTTCAGGTCTTACATTCAAGTCTTTAATTCATTTTGAGTTTATTTTTGCATGTGGTGTAAGAAAGTGGTCCGATTTTACATTTTTGCAGGTAGCTCTCCAGTTTTCCGAACATTATTTATTGAAGACTTTTCCCTATTGTGTATTTTTGCCTCCTTTGTCATAAATTCAATTGATCATGTAAGCGTGGATTTGTGTCTGGGCTCTTCATTCTTTTCCATTGACCTATACGTCTGTTTTTTTTTTTTTTTTGTGCTGATGCCATGCTGTTTTGATTACTATAGGCTTATAGTGCAGTTTGAAATCAGAGAGAGTGAAGTCTCCAACTTTAACTTCATTTGCTTCTGTTCTGGTCTCTATTACTTCCTTCCCTCTACTAACTTTGGACTTTGTTCCTCTTTTTTAAGTTGCTTTACGTATAAGGTTAGATTATTTGAGTTCTTTTTGTTTGTTTGTATTGCTACAAACTTCCCCCTTAGAATGGCTTTAAAATGGCTTTGCTGTATCCCATGGATTTTGTGATGTCATTTATATTTTCGCTTGTATCGAAGTGTTTTTGTGATTTCCTCTTGATTTCCTCACTGACCCATTGGCTGTTTGGCGTCATGTTCAGCCTCCATGTGTGTTCTTTCCAGATTTCTGCTTGTGCTTGATTTCTACCTTCATACCATTGTGGTCAGAAAAGAGGCACGCATGGCATGATTTTAATTTTCTCAGATTTCTTGACGTGTTTTGTGACCTACCATGTGGTCTCGCCTGGAGAACGTTTGTGTGCGCTTGCAAAGGTGCGTGCTCCAGTGTTTGGGCATGGGACGTTCTGCATCTGTCTGTCAAGTGCATCTAGTCCGCCGTGTACTTACAGCCAATGTTTCCTCGTTGGCTTTGCCTGGATGGTCTATCCACTGATGGGGTGGCAGTGGGGTGTTTGAGTCCCTAACTATGATCTCATTGCTGCCATTTACTTCCTTTACGCCTTTTAACATTTCCTTTGTGTAGATGGGTGCTCCTGTGTTGGGCGCACATGGTTACAGGCGTTAGATCCTCTCACTGGACGGACTCCTCATCGTCACGTCACACCTTGTGTGCCTTCACAGTCTTTGTTTCCAAGTCCGTTTGGCCTGAGTATTGCTCCCCCAGGTGTTTTTTTTTTTTTTTCTATTTTCATTTGCACAGAATATCTTTTTCCACGTGTTCACTTTCGGTCTATCTGCGTTTTTAGATCTGAGATGGGTCTCTCGTAGGCAGCGTATGTGTGTGTCTTGTCTTTTTATCCATTCAGCCACCTTATGTCTTTTGAGTGGAGCACTCAGTCCATTTACATTTAAGGTGATTATTGATTGAAATGTACTTACTGCCATTTTCATTGTTTTCATACTAGCTTTATAAGTGTTTAGTCTACTACCTTTACTAGTGAGATTTTTTTCTTTTGTATATTATCTTATTTCTAGTTTTGGCCTTTTTCTTTTCTGCTTGAAGGATCCCCTTTAGTATGTCTCATAAGGCCAGTTTAGTGGTGATGAGCTCTTTTGGGTAAGCCACCATTCTGAAAGAGGAGTACAAAGGTCACACGAGTGGGAACCAGGCAACCTGGTCCCTGATCCGCTACCTTCCGGCCATGTGGGCTTGAGCATGTCACATTGTTCTTAGGGCCTCAGTTCCTGCAGTGCATTTTGCCATCTATGAAATACAGTGCCAGTGAGCAGCCAGTGGGCCAGGGCTTGTCCCATAACCTTCCGGAGCCAGCATTTCCTTATTTGCAAAAAGAAGATCAATAATACCTACTTCCATGCAGGCAAAACACGGGCCCATGGTCGGGTTCCGGAGCCGCACTCTCTAGGCTGTATTACTGACAATACACTGCCCACTCGAACTGTCCCGACACCCGCCCCACCCTAATCTCCCTCTGCTGCATGCTGCAGAGCTGGCGACTTACAACGACGTGTCAAGGAAACAAACACAGTTGTTGAGCTTTTTCTCAAGTGCTAGGGGCTGTCTGTTTTGGGGGAAAACAGGACTGAGTGAGGGCTTCATCAGTGACGTGAGCCATGAGCTGCGACATGTATAGGATCTGCATCTCCTGCTATCAGACAGAGCGGGCCACCCGTGGGTCAGCTTCAGGCCTCTTTCCATGCCATTGCCTTCCTGCCATCAGCATCTTGGGTGAGAGTGGCCCCAACCTCCCTCAACGGAGATCCGGAATTCTGGTCTGGCAACTAGCAGCTCCAGGGCCAAAATGCGGCTTCAACAAATTGGTTAGCTAAGAAAAACAAATGTGGAAAAATTTCCCTCCGTTCTCTTTTTAGTCATTTTCATGTGAGTTGCTTGGACAGAGTTCGGGTGATGGGTTTCCTGTATAGTACGTGTGGGTAGATGATAGTTAATGATTCACATTTATAGCACACAGAGATGGTATCTGGGGAACAAGGTAAAAGTGAGGGGTTCTGTGGTCTTGTGTCTTTGGGGAGTCTAGAGAAGAAAACATCACTGAAATTTCTAAATTTCTAAGGTGGGTCATCTTGGGTGCATAAGAACACTGGACAGAGCTCATGCAAGGTAAGACTTGACCATTGCTAAGGAAGCGATAGGCCTGGGACGTGACTGCTCTCTACACCCAGTTAGGACTTTCTGACCACACCATCCAGTGTGGTTACTTCTGTAAGGCTGCTGTGTGGACCCTCCTGAGCTTGTCAAGTTTAATATGTGGGCCCCTTTTCATTCATAGTTTCACATCTAGAACCCCCAAGATGAATGGGGAGCCCTGGGTGGCTGAAAGAGGAGTCAGGCTAGAAAATGTCTAAGCTAATGAACGGTATCAGAATACCTGACCCCAAAATGCACTAAAGGTCATCGAGAATCAACAGGTGCAGGAAAAGCTGTTCAAACAGAGCACAAAAGGAAATTCACATTTAAAAGGAAAATTCTCTTTATAAACGCATCTCCCTGATTGGTAATAGGAAGAGGAGGGCTCTTAATAACTCTGATCAATGAAGAAAATTCAGACTTAAATCTGTATTAACAAACTCAACAACACTTGCTTACCTTCCTTTTCCTGGTCACCTTCCTATAACTATCTTCCCCTCACAGAAGTCCTGAAACCCATTTTCCCGTGTTCAGACTAAGACAGTCTGTAAGCATCATTCATCTGGCCACCTCCGGGAGCCACATTTTTTTTTTTTTTTTTTGTGAACTTCCAATTACACATAGGTACATAATTAAAACTGTGGTTTTCCCCTCTTTTTAAATCCATCTCCTATCAATTTGATTCACAAGCCCCAATCAATGAACCTAAGATGTGTAGAGGGAAAAAAATTGTTTTCCTTTTCCACAGCCATCTGCTAGCAGTGCCCAGGTAGCAGGGCAGCAGAGGATGATGCAGCGAGCTGAGCACGAGGATGGTGCTCTCATCTTCAGAATCCCCAGAAAGCTCCTCTCTCTAAGGACTACCCGAGGTTGCTTCCTTTGATGGGTCATTTGGTGCTGGGGGATAGTGTCTGCCATTTTTCCTCTTCCTAAACCTCTGCCTGCAGCATTGCAGTTAGGGTGTTTGCAGAAGAGAACAACCAGATGTCTGACCCCAAATTCTCTGGGGAGGGTAACCCCTCCTCTTCCCCCAGAGAAAGGAGGCCCGGCGCTGCATGCATCTCTAATGTGCTTCTTACAATTACTGTTTAGACCCTCGTTCAGTTGCCTGCATTTGCCTTAGCCTTTCCGACAAAGCCATCACTGGAGAAAGTAGCTCTACTTCTGCATCATTGCGATGCATCGTATTCTGCATCCTATTGTAATACAAGGAACAGACAAGAGCCACATTCACTCGGTTTCTTCTCACTGCTTTCCTTTTGGCCAGTGTCCTGGCGTGGAGGGCACCACGCTGTGTCCCATAACCTCGCTCTGAGACTGGGTCTGCCTGTAAACTCAGGGACACAAGAAATCGCCTACAGTGACAGTGCCCTGACTTCAGAGTGAAGTTGTCCCCACCTCACTGTCCACATGAAACCGATGGCCATGAACAAGGCCACGTGTGTGTCCCACGAGGGGATTCCATTGCAAGACAATAAAATGCAGTGGCAGTTTGGGCAAAATAGCTCACTCTAACTAGCAGATTGACAGTGAAACTAAACCCAAACCAAAACAAATAAAAGTATCCCTCAGAAGGTACTTGTGACTGAATATGAGAGGAGAATAAGTCATGAGAAAAGCTGGCCTCCGAGTTCTGCAGCGGGCTGCCTGGTGTTTTCTGACTTGAATGTTTCAGCTTCTCACTAGTTCACAGGAGTGTCTCTGTGGCCATTGAAACTGTTGTGTAGTCGTTTTCAAATAAGGTTTTCGTTTTAGGCTGTGGGTGTTTCTTCACAAGGGTGTCCAACCCGCGGCCCACAGGCCACACGCAGCCCAGGGTGGCTGTGAATGTGGCCAGCACAAAGTCGTACATTTACTTAAAACATTTTTTTTTGCTCATCAGTTTTCGTTAGCGTTTGTGTATTTAATGGGTGGCCAAGAGAACTCTTCTTCTTCCGGTGTGGCCCAGAGATACAAAAAGGTTGGACACCCTGCTGAGAATATTGGGCATTTCTTCCAGGCCCCTATTTTAACACCCCTCTGATTTATAAACATGCTTTCCTTAAAAAAATGTGTGGGTAGGTACAATCAAGGCTCCTGCTCTCAGACCCACACATTAATTTGGAATTTGTAGTATTTCAGCCACTACTGGACTGATTTTCTTTAGTGAAGTTACACTGGTCATACATGGCATGAAAACCACTTGTGGGGAGTGAGGGTGTGTGTGTATGAGTAGTGGGTGGTGGGGGAGATGTTTAACTTCTGAAAGGAAACCATAGTCCACTTAGTGAAGCAAGTCATGGGTATGTCCTGGATGGAAACGTGTTGTTTGCTCTTAGAAAATCCGCTTGTCGTAAACCCTGTCACATCGTGAACTGAGAGCCAAAGAACACGGCGCCTTAAACCTGCTCCCTCTCCTAGGAGGATTTTTTTTTTATAGTTGTGTCCAACTGACCTGATGTCACCTTATCTGTGGATTTTAACTCACTGTCCATATCATCCACTTAACTAAGAACTTTGGAGGGGCTGGTGGTTGAAGTGCTAGCACATTTAATGGACGTTGTAACTCTAAGATGAATTCCCGTTTTAGGAATGCAGTGTTTTTGTTTACTGTGTCCTTTGGAACTGCAGAAACAAGATAGTAAACTGTCATGTATGTCCGTTTGCACAAATAGAGACCATCCCCCACCCCGGCCCCACCCCCAGTGTGTCTAATCAGCTAAGGCAGGGAGTACCAACTACAGCCCACTGGCC
Organism: Micronycteris hirsuta; assembly: GCA_004026765.1. Lineage (NCBI taxonomy): Eukaryota > Metazoa > Chordata > Mammalia > Chiroptera > Phyllostomidae > Micronycteris > Micronycteris hirsuta. Next base: position 110,243 of record PVJI01002700.1, on the reverse strand, counting down.
CGATCGGGCCCATCTCCTGACTTTGTAAATAAAGTTTTATTGGAATCCAGCCATGCTTATGTGTTTACATACCGTCTGTGGCTGCTTTCCCTCCATAGCCGCAGAGCTGAGCAGTTGTATCAGAGGCTATGTGGCCTGCAGAGCCTGAGATAGTTACTCTCTGGCTCCTTAGCAGAAAAACTTTGCTGAATCCTGGTCCAGGTTATCGGGGGTGAGATCTGGCCACCTGCAGACCACCGTAGCCTACAGGTATGTTTTGCCGATGTTTTAAAAGTAAAGTAATAAGCAAATGAGCATACAGGTAGCGTGACCCCTGAGGTTGGCACCTGGCCCGCTCCATCCATTTATCTCACTGCCGGGATCCTGTAGGCAGTGGAATCCCACCCCTGGTTAGCACATCAGGAAGGATTTGGCTTAGAAGTCAGGAGAGCAGGGTTGTGGTCTTGGCTCTACATTGAGCTTGCTGTGTGACCCTGATAAATCTACTCTACTCTCTGGCCTCAGTTTCCCCACTCCTCGGGCAAGAGGTTGGATTAACTGGCCTCTCATCAGCCTTTTCAACTCCAACGTGCTATAGTCTTGCCATCCCAAGTGCGGTCCTCAGGCCTGCAGCATTGATGCCCAGAGCTCTTTAGAAATGCAGAGTCTCAGACCCCAACCTAGACCTACTAAACCAGCACCCCCACTTCAACAAGCTCCCCTGGTGATTCTGATAAACACTGATTTTGAGAAACACTTCTCTGGAATGTCATCTTCCTGGTGTGATGTGAGTAGCAAATGCCTATCTCTACTTTCTTAGTGGGAGGCCTTTGGGGATTTGAATTTCTGAGTTGTTTTTACTCCTAGGCGGAGTTAGGTGAGGTATAAAATGTAAGCTCTCAGTAGAGTCATGTCTCCCCAGCCTCCGCTCAGATACTCTCATAAGACTTTGTGGGACCCATCGTTAGTCTGAGGGTCAGCAGCCACTCTACAAGACAGGCAAGGCCGAGCTTTGAAATGGCAGGTAGACCTGTGAAGAAAGAGTATTGTGGGGGCGGAAAAATAATTTTCGTCCCACATGTCTAAGTTCTTCAGGCTGGACTAATAAGCAAATTAACAGATAAATTAACAGGAGAAAAATGACAAAATTTATTACATAAGTACGTACTGGGGTTCCACAAGAATATGGCACCTGAGAACATATTGAGCAGTTGAGGCTTATATGCCATTCTGGACAGAGGAGAGGGAGGCACGGGTCTGGGAATCCAAAGAGAAAGCAGGCATTTCACAGGTAGTCAAGAACACGAAAACGCGTGGTAAATAATTTCTTGCTTGGCTACCCAGAAACAATGAGCCACAGAGGGGAGTCTCACAAACAGACTTGCTTGGATCCCCCTCTGCCGCTCTTAGTTTATGCATGCTAAGGTGAATATGCTAAGATTCCCTTCCTGAAGCAGGTTTTTCATCTGAATCTCTTGAGGCAGGTAAAGGTGAAGGGAAAAAAAATACTCTCCTTGAGTTCGATGGATTTTTTTTCAGCTTGAAATAATCTGCATGCCAGGGGTAGTGTGTTCACGACTGTGTGTGTGTGTGTGTGTGTGTGGATGATGAAATGTCTCTCTCAGAGGGCAGGCTGTATTTGAGCATTTAGTAGAAGGTTTCAGAGATTAGAAATAAGGGAAGGAAGATTGCTGATGGACTTTAAGAAAACATACAATTTTTTAAACCACTGTTTCTAAGAGCAGAGGATGTTGCAACGGAGCCATCTCCTTCCATGGTCCACTGTTGGGTAATACAAACAGCAATAATGATAAAAGCTGGTATTTATTGAATGCTTCCTATGTGCCAGGAGCTGTTTTAAATCTCTAAACATGCATAAACCCATTTAATCCTCAGAACAATCCTGTAAGGTAAATATTGTTACTACCCCCATTTTATAATGGAAAAACCGGGAAACAAAGTGAAATGGCTTATCTAAGGGGACAGTAGATTCGGGATTAGAATCAAGGTGTCCAGCCCTAAAGCCCACGCTGTCCACGACATTGCTGCACTGCTGTGCAGATGGGATCTATCTGGTGAGCAAGTGGAAAGATCAGGACAGCTAGAAGCCTATTTGCGAGGAGGTTGGGGGATGTTTTGGGAGGGAGCACAAGCTGGGATTCTGCTGAGATTCAAGCAGGTCTGAAAGGATAATTGTCTTATTTCTTGTTCTTCTCTGATAGATTGTAACTCTTCAAGGACAGGGACCATGTCTCCTTTGTCCACTATTGCATTTCCAATGCTTCACACAGTGCTTGGGGAATAGTAGGTGCTGAGTAAATGCATGTTAAATGAATGAATAAAAGAATACACTAGTGAGTGCGTGAGTTGTCTGTTGTTCAGAAGACAAACCACAGAATCTGACATAATACAGTTTGGTCAAAGCCAAATCAATCACACAGTTGGTTGAAACTGAGCATCTGGAGGAATTAGCAAGGGCTTCCTGGAGGAGGTGGCAGAAGGGTGGCCTTTTAGGTGGGAACACAAGCCCAAAGCTCATTGTTTGTGAGCTCTGGCCCAAGCAATCACAGACACCTCCCCTGCAGAGGGGGACCACACAGGCTATGCCTCGAGCTGACAAACACCTTCCTACTTGGCCTGGGACTTTGGCTGGAGCATGTTCTTCCATCCAGCTTTGGCAGCACATGGGCCCTCGCGCTGGCCAAGGATGCCTGCCCGTCTGCTCCTGCTCCCTCTCCCCTTATCGGCTGAAGATGAACTCCGCAGAGCTCACTTGTCAACTGAAGCACGAGCCATTCCCTTGTAGGGCAAAGGCTGGCGATCTTTGCAACGATACTTCATAATTTATATTTTTGATTAAAAAGCGGAATCCGAGCCAGCAGCCTGCATAATCTAACATATTGGGGTCACTTGCTGCTTGTGTCACTCTTCTATTTTAAAACTTTCCGTATTTGAGCTCATGGAAGTACGTCCCTCACATTTGTTAAACTTTCCCATAAAAACAGGTCAGCAAGTCTCCATCGTCTCCCATAGAATTAAACAGAAAAGCTCACAATAAAAACCTTCGAACATTTTCTTTAGGGAATACCATTTTATTTAGGCCTTTAAAAACATTTATTTTTTTCTTGCCATTAATTAAAAAAAATATCAAGACAAATGAGATTTTTAGTGGCATGATAATTACTTCAAGATGAGCTTTGTGACTTGGCTTCTCTCCTTGCCCTTTGCTGCAGCTCCTCCCCGGCCTCTCAGGACCTCCATTCCCCAATCTAGGGACAGCCTTAGTCCCTCAGTTTCCTCGGGTTAGTTCCCTTCCGGTTTCTGTGGCTGCTGCTTTCCTGTGCTTTGCTCTGGTATTTTATCCACCGCTCCTCTCTTTGGAGAACTGAGCCAGCTCTACTTTGCCCAGAAGGGTTTGCTTGGCCGCCTCCAGCTCTAACAAGGTCTCTCTTTTTCACAAGGGGCCTGTTTCATGTGATTTGGACGTGGCTGTCTTTTCAAATCCTTTCTCCTCCCCATTAGAAATTGGCTGGTTGGCACCATGATCAAGGCCAATCACAGTACCCCAGCCATCTAGGTACAGTAATTGGTCAAAAGCCAGGGCCAATCAGAGTCATTCCCAGAAAGCCCCAGTTGGAGATACTTCCTTTTCACTGGGCTCACTGGCTCCAAAAGCAGAAGTGAACCTAACTGCCTGAGGGTGAAGCCGTGGAGGGGAAAACAGAGGTGAGAGATGGAGAAAGGAAGCAGATTCCTAACTTCATAGTTCAAACTACTGGATCCAGTTGTTCTTGAAGCTGGCCCTTCTCTTGAACTTTCTGACTGGAAAGTAAATTCTAGAATGTGGATTTCCTCTTACTTTTTTGGGGGGGTGGGGTGGTGGTTAAACTGGTTTGCATTGGATTTTTCTCACTTGCAATAAGAGAGGCCCAGATATTATTTCTTCTGTCTGCAAGTCCAAATGCTTTCTGTTTTTAAAGAACCAGCATTGCCCTGAACTCAGAACAAAGACAGACTTCATGCTTATGCCTGCAGGTTTTATTATCATAGAAAGAGACTATTTTGCTTCAAACTAGTGGAACCTGACTGAACGTGATAGCAGCTGAGATAAAAGAGCGAGCATGCTTCTTCCTCCAACAGCATCCTCTCCAGTCTTGGCCTGTCAAAGGCAGAGACATGTAAGTGGCCAGTGCACATGCCCTTACACAGCCTTGTCTTTCACATAATTTTCTCCTATTCGAAGCCAAACATTTGGAGCCAATGTCTGATAACCCAGTGAGTCAAGTACTCATGCCACTATTGTTTCCGTCTCTGTGGGACAGACTTGATTAGAAACCCAAATGAAGTAGGGAGGGTAATGGCTTCAGAAATGTGTGATTCACCCAAGGTGAAATGTGAAACTTCTTTAGTATCAGTCACATTGTTTTTGGCTGCAATTCAGAAGATCCCCACTAATGAGAAACCATTTGATGAGGAAATGTATCACTCTGCATAAAGAATAAGGAAATAATTCTCATGTAACAAGAAGCCTAGGGGCAAGCTCACTGGCTCTTTGACATCATCGGGGACCTAAGCTTTCAGCTCCATAGCCCTCAGGTGCTGGCTTGGTTCTCGTGTCTCCTTGAGGGTGCTAAGGTGGCACCAGGAGTTTCAATTTAACATCACCCAGCTCGAGAAGAGGGAACTCCTTGAGAAATGGCTAATTCAAAAGCTGGGCTAAAGAAAGTATGAGATGAGCTGGGAACTCCTTATGGTGACAGAATGTAAAATTGTATTTAAAGAATGATGGGCACATGTCCAAAAGACATAGCCAGCTTGAAGGAGCTTTCTTTGGCCAAATTTGGAACAATCTGAGTATCAAAATAAATAATGATAGTAACAGATGATAAACAATTTTATAAAATAGAAATCTACAACTCCAAATTGCAATAACTAAATAGAAGATAGAGCTTTTCCTCATATTAGAATGGTAAGTAATAAACATTGAAGGAATGATTGAATTAGAGAAATCAACGTTGGGCAGTTATTACAATAATCATTAATTCAGTCAAGAAACATCAACGTATACAAAAAACCAGTGGGTGGGATTTTTATGAGGAACAGGATATTAACATAGTCTCAAAGTACCTTCCCCAAAATGCTCTTTAAATACATAGAGAAAAAGAGAAACTTGACACTAGAAAAATCTAGCATGATCAAGTGTTTAAAATTTATATCAACACTAATGAAACAATTAACATCTTTAACTTTCTGATAAAGGACAATGAAAACATACCACATCTATGACTTTCCTGCCAAAAATGAGTGACCTGAATTTTAATTATGAGAGAGTGTCCAACAAACCCAACTTGATGGATCTCTGCTCAATAAGTGACCTTTAATATTCTAAGATGTCAAGATTGTAAATGTCAAGGAAGGAATTAGGAGCGCTTGCAAATTACAGAGACTGAGGAGGCCAGATAACTAAGTGAAAGACATGGACCTGCACTGGACCTTTTGCTATAAAAGACCTTATTGGGACAACTGGTAAAGCCCGAGTTGTGTCTGAGGGTCAGCTGATAGAATGTTAGTTCCTGATTTTGGTGATGTAGGAGAAAGTTCTTGCTCGTAGGAATTACAGTTGTCCCTCACTATATCGCGGTTCACTTATTGCGGCCTCTCTGTATTGCGGGTTTTTAAAAAAATATATATCTAATTCTGTATCGCAGAGTTTTCGCTGTATCATGGAATTTTGTTAGAATTATGTAGGTTTAAGAGTGTAGAACGTGTTTAAGAGCATATGAAGTGTTTATAAGAGTGTGGGAAAGGTTTATAGGAGTGTGGGAAGGGCTTATAAAGCCTCAAAATATATGTAAATAATAAAATAAATATAACGCCGCTACTTCCTGGATTTTCACCTATTGTAGGGGTCTCTGGAAGGTAACTCCGCGATAGGTGAGGGATAACTGTACACACAAATATTCAGGAGTGATGGGGCATTGTGGCAGCCACACCCTCAAATGGTTCAAGAAGAAAATCCTTTGTTCTCATAACATTTGGTGAGTTTAAAATTATATCAAGAGCAAAAGAAAGTAGGGCTACTTCCTCCAGAGCATCTCTTTTCATTAACGAAGAAAACTGTTTTAAGCAGGTCCCAACTGGAGCAGCCCCCTTGGCCAGGACTGAGTCACGTTTCCTTTCTCCAGCTGCAAAGGGGCTGGGCAAGTGAGTTTATATAACGAGAAGTAGGCTTTTCCCACTGGGAAGAGGAAGTGGGGGCGGACAAGTGTCTGCTTCAGCCTGAAGTTTTATATTTGGTGTAGGCCACTTTGGAACACAGAGCCATCATCAGCACCAGTGAATCGACTGAGAGCCCCAGGCTGCTTGCTCTTTCATTTACTTGCTAGGCCAGGCACTAAGGATTGGAGAGGCAAAGAAGTTCATAAGGGAGCCGTTCACGAACTAATAGCTATTGCACAACAGAATCAGTGCGATGGCCGCTGTGAGCCTGGGGTATTGTGACGGCACAGGCGACACCCAGAGGGGAGGGCGAGGCCAAGGACACATAAGTGATGGGAATGGCGACCACTTTTTTTGCCGATGGTGGGTGGGGGGCGGTGAATCATGTACCAGTTAACACTATAATACTTTAAAGCATATGACTCTCCAGTTCTGGTACAGAGTCCCACTCAGCTGTGGCGGCCCTGTGGAAGATGCAGCCATCGAGCACAGTGTGGGGAACTCGGGGAGAAGGGAACAGCCTGAGCGATGGCACGGTGGTAGGGAAGGCACAGGGCACATACAGGGACCTGCGAGCTGTTCATTTAGCTTCTGAAAGGGGAGCAGGAAGCATGGTGGTTGGGGCCAGGGAAATCAATAAGCTCAACTGCAAGGCTAAGAAGTTTCAACTTGTGTATGTGCAATAGGGAGCCCCTGAGTGTTCTGTGAGGAAAGTACAAAATTAGACTGTTTCTGAGCAGTTCACCTCAGCTGTGTGTGCAGAGGCTGAGTTTGTGGCAGGGAGACTCGCTGGGAAACGGCTGTCAGGCTGGAAAGGGAATGTTCAAGGTGAAATAGGACCTCAACCTCGGGAGGCAGGGAGAGAGATGGTGGAAGAGAAAGGACTGTACCAAGGACTCGGCAGGGGAGGGGAGTGTCAGTGAGGATTCAGGCGTTCCAAATGCAAAGATGGGGTGTCATTAGCAGACCTGGGAAGGCAGGAGCATGCTCTGGGTAGGCTCCATAGCTTCTGTTGTGAGTCATCACTCCTACCCGCAGTGGTGTGGGCAAATCAGTTAGGCATCATGCTGGGGGTTCAGCAAAGGAGAGATCAAGTAACTGCAAATCTCCCTCTCTAGCTGTTACCGACCCCTGCTTAAAACTCACTGAAGGCTCCCCATTGCTGCTCGCACAAAGACCGGTCTTCTGTCACCTGCAAAGCTAGAGTACCTCTAAGGCCTCCGTGCTAATTTAATACCCAGTCACTCTTTGTGTTCCTGCTACACCTTTGGGACATCCTTGGGACACTCTTTCAGTCGCATGTATGAGTTGTGGTCACTGCTGTATCTGTAACGCCAGTTAATAGGTATTGAATAAACCGGTGCTGCTTTAGCCCCCTGGGGGCCTTTGCACAAGCCACCCTCATATTCATCTTTAACCGCTGTCCTTTCCCTCTCTGCCTACTCAGGTGTCCTCACTCTTTAATGGTCAGTTCTAAGTGTCACTTTCCCAGGGGCACACCTGACATCCCTGACTAGGTCCAATATCTTTCGTATACTTTATACTAACATGTACCTCCTCTTTATAGCATCCATAGTAGCTGTGATTTTACATCGTCTGTGGGAGTATTTACCTATGGCTCATCTCCCCCTCAGTCTGTAAAACTGCGGGGGAAGCATTCTTCTTTTGAGTGTCATATTTCTGTAGTCAGCATAGGGAACACCACTCTTGTAGTACTCAGTAAAGATTTGGAGAACGAATGCATGAGTGAGTGAACTAGTGAATATCCCATTGATGTCTCTGGGAAGGGATGAAGAAGCAGGTTATGCTTGAGAAGTACTTTCTAGGACAGGTAGCTTTTCAAGAGGAATTGGTCGTCAAGTAACTGGCTCAGAAGTAGCTAAAGCATGGTGGGGTGTGCTTGATCAAAGGGAGTTTCTGAATGTCTAAGAAAAAGAGGCAAATAGAAGTCTACAGGAATCATGCTCCTAAGACCAGAAAGGCAATTAAGCCAAGCTTTGGAAGGATTCGAATGTCAGGTTGAGAACTTGATCTTAGCTGGAGAGGCAATGGGGAGCCATGACGGGTGGGTGAGGAAGATGATACGCAGCTTCTCTTCAAGACAGACAGGACAGGGAAACTCAGTGTGGCCACAGAGAAGGTGGACGCAGAAAACCACCTTAAAAGGATATTGCAGTAGTTTTGGCCAAACTTGTAACACACATGAATGAGGGTTTTGCAGATAAGAGATGATGAGAGCAAAATTTGGGTGGTGAAATTCAAGAGTCTGGGTGACAGATGGGCAGTTAAAGAAAGAAAGAAGGTCACTGGAGAGAGGACTGTGAGTTCCTAGGACTCATGTTGTTTTTTGTCCTCATATCTGCAGTAGAAAAAGAGGTTTTTTCTTAGAAATTGTGGAAAGTAAACTCACTTGGGGGCTGGAAATACCCAGAGAGGCTATCTTGCCCTAAAGAGAAAATCTTAAAAGAGAAAATCTTGCCCTAAGACCTTTTCTATTTGGCTCATTCGATGTTCAGTTAGCAACATTTAAAAATGGAGAGATTTCTCATAAAAGTCTAGTATTTCTTCAGGTTTGTCCACACAAGTCACCAGGTCTCATGTGGCCCTGTTTGGTGGCTCCCCAGCCTTCTACCTGGTCTTACTCCCAGAGCGGTTCACCTCCTTGGGCTCTGCCGGCCGCTGAGTCTGGTCCATTTTCTTAAGCAGCTCATCAGTTCCCAGGAGGCTACTTTTTGGTAGACCATGAAATACAACATGCACGTTCCATCAGTTATCTGGGGAAACCTGAAACTGGGGGTGGGATTCCAAGGACCTCCCTTCTCCAGAGAAGTCTGATGAGACCCATCGATGAAGAGGCGCATCAGCATTTGTAATGCCTTTGCCAACACCAGCATTCAGGGGTATGGGGCTAAGCGGATGCCACAAAATCACTGCCTTAGTGTAAATAATTAGATAAGGGCGTATGCGGACTACATAAAATGTTTATTGATATGATGTTTATCATGCCAAAAAAAGGTTTTTATTTAAAATTCAAATTCCATTTTAAAGGCGGCGACAAACAATTGTTGGGATACCACCCTGCTCATGGGGGAGCTCCCAGGTTCACGGAAAAGCACGCACATTCTACAGCTACGTGATTCCATCACTCAGAACTGCATTCTGGGAAACTCCTCCTAGACATCCCTTGCAGGTGATTGTCTCTTTAGTTGGTAGCTGGGAAACAACAGCAACAAAAACAAAATAATTCCATCCTAAGACTTCTCAGAACATTCTGGCTTTGAAACTATTGACTCTCAAGGACCCACCACCACCCACCTAGAGTATATGTCTGTATACATTCTGACTGAGAAAATTATCCCTGTTTTTGTTGCTTTCAGGCCTCAGCACGCCTGGCTTTCCTTCTCACAGGGTGCCTGTGCATTCTGGCCATGGACAGGCATCCCTTCAGGAGCGTTTGGACTTGCTGCAAGTGGGGCACAGAAGCTGACCCTTGGTGACGATGTACGCCCGGCCGCTCAGCTGCTGCTCGCAGCCCTCACAGACGAAGTGCTTTCGGTGCCAGGCCAGGTCTTCCACACGCTGGTAGTCCTCTGAGAATATTACCTGGAGAGGAGAGCGGAAGAAATGAACCTAGTAGAGACAGTACACTGAAGGCAAGTTGAGGACGGTGGTTTGTCCTATCCTTGGTTTGACCTTTAAGTGCCTCAGTGGAGAAATCTGACATTAATCTGAGGCACTAAGTGCAGTATTTGGTGAAGGTCATGGTTGCATCTTAGCTCTTTGGATGGAAAGAAAAGTCCTTTACCATCAGCAGGTTTTACTCATCTAGGCTCTGGGACACTCGTTGGGTCAATTGCAAAGCCCAATTGTGTTTTGAGACAATATTAAATATTCTGGTGAAGACAGCCTAATGATAACGAAGCTGCCTCTGGCCAGTCTTTGAGAGTCTTCGACACACAGGCCACTCAGGCTCAGAAGAAAGTGACACTTTCAAATACATAGATGGTGAGGAACCCAAGGCTCAGAAAGAGCAGGATAGCACACTGGTTCATTGTGACTTGGGAGGTTGGGGGTCACATAGGAACTGGATGTAAAGTGTCACTTAAACACTTAGCTTTGTGACTTGGGGCCAAATTGCTTAATCTCCTTGGGCCTCAGTTTCCACATCTGTAGAATGGGGATGTAAATACTACCCATCCCATAGGATTTTATGAGTGCTGCAGGAGCTGCTACATATGAAGCGCTTGGAGTGCTGATGGGCACAAAGCCAATGCCGTGATTATCGTTGCCCTCTCTGAGCTGCGCTTCCCTCGCATGTAAGAGGGACATAATGACTGTCCTCCTCTGCAGGGCTGCTGTGAGGTACAAATGGCACGTTGCACCTGAAGTGTGGAGCAGTTATGGGCCCATCGTGAGCCCTTAAGAAAGGGTAGCGTGTTAACATGCTGCTGTCCTCACAGAGTGAGGCTGTGGTGCAGGCCTGCTGGCAGTCCTTTTCCTTCTTAAATGTCACTTGAGGGCAGAGTTCTAGGTAAGAGACCTGAACTTCTAATGAGGACCAACTGTGGAAGGTGGTAGGAGCCAGCTATTGGCTCAGAATGAAGAAGACCCTCATATGTGCCCAAAGATGAAGGTAGTGAGTTTCCCATCACCAAAGGCATGCACACAGTACTTATTATCGCAACTATTATTATCGTTATTATAGCCTGGGAGTTCCTCTGGTTGTAACCACACTGGACAGCGGAGCCCCTTTCGCAGCATCTCTAACAACTGTATTGCGTTGTATTTATGGTGTCGTGCTGTAGTATGTTCATGTGGTACCATTGTGTCACGTTATGTTACACTCTCCTAGGGCTAAGAGCAGCTCCTATTTACTAGTTACTTGGTCAAGCCCATGCCAAGCATTTCATTCAGTATCTTGTTTATCTTCATAGTAACCACATGGGATAGACAGTGTTATCCTTCCTGCTTTTTAGGTGAGAAAACTGAGGCACAGGATTTGCATCACCACACAACCAATAGATGCGGAACCAGGTACCTGCTTCCTCTTCCATCCCCTACAATGTTCTCCTGAGCACTTACTAAGTGCCAAGGACAGGACTGGACAGACACTCTATTTCTGACCCATCCCAATGATCCTCGGGGTGGAAACTAATATTGGCCCCATTTTGCAGATGCAGAAACAGGCTAGAGCATGAAGTGTGACCTGAGCCTCAGTTTTCCTATCTGTGGACCACATCACCAGTGAAGCCACACTCCCCTTGGCCTTGGGCCCTCTCCCACAGCGGTGGGGGTGCCCACGCCGCCGCCCGGCCCCACTGCCTCTCACCTCATCGCAGCCGGAGCACCGGGGCCGGATGCTCTCGCAGTAGTGGCGGCCACACCAGGGCGCACCGTCCTTCCAGAAGTAGATGAGGTCCACCAGCGGCTCGGAGCATTTGACGCACACGAAGCAGGCGGGGTGCCACTGCTTGTCGTAGCCGGCCCTGTCCACGTAGACCACAGGGCTGTCAGCAGGCGCCACTCCCTTGCAGAGCTCACATACCTAGAGGGGTGGGGGAGGGCCCCCAAGATACAAGGCAGTTGTGAGAGCCCACCAACGCAGGTTCGAGTTTCAGCTCATCTGTTTACTTCCTGGGTGAACTTGAATGAGTTACTACACTTCTCTGTTCCTCAGTTTCTCATCTGCAAAGTGGGATAATGCTACCTACCTAGTAGGTTGTTCTGAGGACTAAATAAAGTACTTGTTTAGCACAGAGGTTCTCAAACTTTTTGTTCTCATGACAGTTTATATACTCTTTAAGAGAGTATAAAGTCTTTTTGTTCACATAGTAATAGCTATTGATATTGACCATAAGAAAAATTAAGACTGAGGAAAAAATAAATAATTAATTCATTTAAAGACTGTGAGAAAATATATTTCTGTTGTTTAAGTTACCTGGTCTGTGGTATTCCCAGTTCCCAATTATGATAGCCCGAACTGACTAATACAACCTGTGTTACAAAAACTTGAGCTTAATTATAATATTATACAGTTGACCCTTGGATGACGTGGGGGGGTGAGGGCACCAGCCCTCTGTGCGGTAGAAAAGCCGCACGTGACTTAAAATGACCCTCTGCACATGTGGATTCCTAACCATGGGTTGAAGATTCAGTTGAACCTTGAATGACATGGGTTTAAACTGCACGAGACCCAAACATTTTAAACTGTGTTGTTGGAGGGTCAAGTGTATTTTGAATTTCAAAAATAAAAAAAAAACTGTGGCCATTTGTTTTCTTTCTTGTTATATAACATACCTACATAATATCACTGGTTTGGATTTTAGCTCAAAAATCCTGAAATATTTACTACTTGGCTTTCTACAGAAAATATTTGCTGACCTTGGCTTTGGAAGAGAACTCTGTTACTACGCACCAATTACACGTCAGCGCCCCCCTCCCATTGAAGTAGTTATCGTTTTGCTCTGTAGACATGAGTAGGCATATGTTAAGAGCCTAAACAATGAGTATTCTTAATTTAAATACTTTCATTACATACTGATTGATAATACACTCCTGTATATGATGAGGGAATAAAAAAGTTGGAGAAAGAAAACCCAATGACAAATGCCCACGTGCCGATGGCAGCCCCTAGGCACAGCGGTTGTTGAATAGATGTCTAGAGAAAGAATAGGTTTGGTTAATTGACCCTGAATGTCTGCTGATGTTCCTAGAACATGCCAGACTTGTGGTTTCAGTGATGCCCACAGGAAGGCGGGTGCGAAACCCTGCGCCTGGAACTCATCAGAGGGTCTAAACCCAAAGCGATGAATCAGCATTCATTTATTTTCGCCATCTCTTTCAGCATAGCTGGGAAGTGTAAACTATTTGGCGAGGGCTGTGTGAGTATGAAGTGAATTTTCTGTCTGTCTGGCTTTCTAAATTTCACAGGTTGAAATTTCCAGGCCTTTCCTCCCACACAGAGGGACTTGCTGCCGATCACAGCACCAGGTCGAGTACCTCCCCGATGCGTCCGCGGGGCTCCCAACAGCACATTTCCACAGGTAGGGCAGGGGAGAGGGGCGCAGATGCGCCGAGGGGGGCCTGGGGCATCCGTAGGCCCCCGACCCAGCGAAGGAAATGGGGGATATGAGGTCAGAGAGGTAGTTTCCTGGTGGCTCTGAACCCAGTTTATGGGTTGGGTTCACTCTGGAGGTAATGGGAAGCCGTGACTGGTGCTTGAGGTGAGGGTTTGTACTGTGTTCGAGTTTGTTCTGTAGCAAGGCAACTGTGGCCGCAGAGTGGAGGAGGGAGGAGGGATTCGTGCGTGTGAGCTTGGTCTCTGCTCCTCAGCACCAGGCAAGTCTCCTCTCTGGTTTCCCCGGCACCCCTGGCTCCTGGCCTGTTACTGCCAGGAGCCAGCCCTTCTAAGTAAACAGTGCCACTGCCACTGCATGGAAGTAAGATGTCTGGGTAATGAGCCCTGTCAACATGTGTCAGGAACCAGTTTTCTCCTTCTTGCCTCTGAGCTGTTTTTTGTGACCTTTTTCCTGTCATCTCAAAGAATAACAGATCCAACAGTGAGCCGGCTCTGTCACCTGGGGGCCCCCCAGCCACTAGGGGCAGGCTGGCACCGAGAGCAGAATGCCTAGTCTGCTCAGATCCTAGGATCCTGGCCATACCTTCCTCTGTGCAAACTCATACTGCTATGATCTTTGCTACTGAGGTTTGCAATTTTGAAATTGCAGATAGTTGAGAGGGGAACTGACTGTGGGCCTTGGGCAAGTTACCCAACATCTCTGTACCCTGGTTTGGAGACACCACTACTTATAACAACATCATAGGGTTGTTGCTTGATTAAATGAGATAACAGAGTTAATAATGGCTTCTGTAAGGGTTCAGTAATAATTAGATAAAACCTTGTTATTCCCTATCCCAGATCTCCTTATAGATAAAGCCAAGAGGTCCTGGCTGGGTAGCTCAGTTGGTTAGAGTGTCATCCTGAGATGCCAAGGTTGTGAGTTCAATCCCTGGTCAGGGTACCTACCCAAAGCAACCAATGAATGTATACATAAGTGAAACAACAAATCAGTGTTTCTCTCTCTTAAAAAAAAATCAGTAAAAAATTATAAGAAAGCTGAGGCTCAGAGGAGTTACATCACTTTTCCAAGATGACAAAGTCATATTAAAGGCAGGATCTGCATTTGCTTTGGAGGCCTGGGGCTCCTTCCGTAACACTGCTGACATGCAAGTTGTTTCACTGTCTGGTCCCTGCTCCAGACTCAGCTCCAATCAGTGCCTGCTTGACAGGCCTGCTCCAGTCCCTCTCCAACCCCTCCCCCTCTAAGACAGTGATTCTCAGACTGCAGTCTGCCCCAGCATCCCCGCAGAGGGCTTGCTCAAACAGACCGCTGGGCTGTAGCCCCGGGGTGTCTGATTTGGTAGGCCTGGGATGGTGCGCAGGAATCGCAGGTTCCCAGGGAATGCTGGTGTGGTCAGGAGTCCACACTTTGAGAACCGCTGCCATAGAGTGTTTAAAAATGACCTTACAAGTAAGCTTACCAAAAATGATATCACCAATTGGATTTGGTTACAGCAAAAGCCAATTTGAATTCCTAGCCTGCTGACATTCTAGACTATTTTTAAGAAAGCCCAATGTGGTCATTCTTAGGCCACTTCGCCTAAGGAGATAGTGTGGTCAAGTAGAAGTCTGCTGGGACTGTGTTAAAAGGCACAGAGAAAAACACTCATCATTAGCATATCAGTTGGTTCTTACTCATATTCCCAACTATCTAAAATCAGAGCTTGGTCATGAGAACCTTTCCAGCCTTTGCCACATAGCTTAGTTTGCAGACGATCCTGCTGGGGGGAGGACGTCTGCCACGGACCCGTCCTACGCAGAACAGACACGATGTTTCTCCCAGCGTCACTGAAGCTTTGCCCCGTCCCTGTTCAAGTGGTGAGAGATTCTTAATGATAAGGGTCTGTAAGAAAGAGTTTGAAATTTCTGTACTTTGGACCTTTGTAATCTGTAAAAATGCCTGTTTTGAGAAAGCTGAGGAACATTTTAGACTGGGTTGCCTCAGAGGGTAAGGCCCCGGACAGCTGGGGTTCTCTCAGTGTGAAAATGATGTTGCAAATTCTGGGACCCTCCTCCAGCCAGTGGGGTGTTTATGTTCCTTCCTTTGAATGTGGTCCCGCCTGAAAGGCTTGCTTCTGTCGGATGGAAGCGATGCAGGTTGACCAGAGGAAGGTCATAAGGGCAACATAGCTCCCACAGGTTCCCTCTCTCATTACGCACACCCTGGCCCTGGGCAGGCAGGGACGAAGTCCTGAGGCCTCCGTGCGGGGGCAACTATGTGGGGAAAACACACAGAAGCTACTGCTGGCCTAACCCCAGCTATTTGCATCTGCCCAGCACCCTGGCCAGGCATATGAGGGGGGGGAGCTTCAGAAGGCTCCAGTACCCAGCCTGCAAGCTGCTCTGAATGATGCCACATGGACAGGGATCAGCTGTCCCCACTGAGCCCTGCCCAGATTGCTGATCTGTGAGCACAACGGAGGTTATTGTTTAAGCTACTGCATCTTGGGGAGGTTTGATAGGCAGCATTAGGTAATGGGAACCTCAAATGTGGGTACATGGAATTTTTAAGACTTCTGAAATGGAAGTAAACAAGACATGGAGTGTTATAGGCAATAGCAGATTAAGGATGGAAGCCCAAGGGTTACATGGCCAAGTAACTGTCTCTGAGGGCCAAGCCATGTTGGCCTTAAGAGAGGGGTCAGCAGGTACGGAGAACCCCCTAAACCAGCAGTAATCTCTCCATCACGGCTGCCAGAGCTCTGTCCCAATCCCGCTCTCTCTTCTGGAAGGCTCTTATCCAAAGGCCTACCCAGTCTAAACCCAGAGTGCCTTGTGAAAATCTCACTATTACAATATAGTAAATATTAACACAAGGGCCTTGAATTCATGCGCTGGGTTCTTTCCAATACAAATACTCAATAATTTATTTATAAACAGCATCTCCTCATTTCCTCTTATGGTGATTATGCACCATCTCTGCTTTGCGGCCTTACGTATTCCAGAGTCATTGTCTTTTCTCTTCTCTCTCTGCTCTTTTCTTTTTTCTGGCTCAGGGTCATTTCTGGCATGCTTAGGCTGTTGCGTTCTCTTCCCCCCAAACTCATTTTTCTGAGGCTTCTGCAGGTGCAGGACAGGCAGCTGGGTGCAGTGCTTAGGGTCACGGCTTTGGAATGAGGCCTGTACCATGGCTGCTTCACTGGTCAGTCCCTGGGCAAGTCACCCACCTCTCTGAGCCTCTCTCCTCCCCCGAAACACGTGGCAGGTCCTGGCTCGTGGGGAAAGCCTTGCACATGAAGGTCACTGCTGTTGGCCGACCACTTTGCCCCATGCTTCCGCTTAGGGCAGGTTATTGCATTCTGCGCTCTCTGTCATACCAGGTAAACATTAGGTGTTTCCAGTGGAATCTCCCTCACTGGGTATCTAGTGAGGTGGGGGGTGGAACTGGGAAGGCTTCATAAATCTACGCGTGCGAAGGCGAATGTCAGCCTGGGGTGCTCTCGAACGCAGCTTTGTGGAGCGTGAGGGTGATGACTAACTTCCTGCCTGCAAGCAGAGGCTGCTGAGGAGGGAGAAGCCGCACATGGGATGGTCCCTAGGCAACAGCTTCGCATGGCGCCTCCAGCCAGGCCTCTGGCGATGGGAGTTCCTGCTCTCTGGGGTCGGGGTCAGGCCTGAGCTCCAGTTCGGTTTAACCACTCACCAGCTAGGGGACTACACGATTTCCTCAACTCTGTGTTTTCTTTCTGTCTGTGATCCAGAGGTAGGAAATATATGTTATGGCCTGATGTATTACAGAAGCACACGAGCACCTCCACACCCCTGAGACAAAAGGTTTCTGGAAAAATATTTACCACTCGGAAGCACTTCTTTTTTTTCTTTTTTCTTTTTTTAAATTAAAAAAAGAATTCTGGTTATAATTCACTAAATTGATTTACTGTCCACTGATAGGTTGTGACCTGAAGTTTGAAAACACTGGTTAAGTTGATTAAGAACTTTTCTCCATGTCTTAGTCTTTGAAAAGGGGGATTATCTATGTTGTAGGATAATTCTTAGGGTTAAATAAATGAACAGTGTGAAGCCTCTGGCTTGGTGCCTGGCACAACCTGGTCAATGAGTGGTAGATGGCATCCTCTTCCTCCTCATCCCCGTCATCTATTAACCCATGATGGCCACATAAAATCGGATAAAACCAAAGTAATTCATAAAAAGCTAAAACTATTTTTTATGGTTCTTCAAGTTCTGGGGTCAGCAAACTACGTCCATGGGCCAAATCCAGCTCACCACCTGTGTCTGCAAATAAAGTTTTATTGGAACACAGCCATGGTCATTGGTTTAGATACTGTCTATGGCTGTAGTTGTGATACACGGACGGAAGCGAGGTAGTTACCGGGCAGTCCAGTCTCGGTTGTTACTGAGACCGTATTGACTACGAAGTCTAAAACGGTCACTCTCTTCCTTTAACAGAAAAAGTTTGCCAGCCCCTGTTTTAGTCAATGGAATATTATGTGGTTCACTTCAGAAGAAACAAAAATGCTTGCAAGGCCTATGTGGCAACATGGAAAAGTATTTACAAGTATAAAAAGTGGAATACAGAGAATTTTCTGTGAAAAAGAAAAAACCTTTCATTTTATTAAAATATTTCCACCGTAAGGGAGGGAGGCAGATTCTGAGAAGCCTGGTAACCATGGTGATTTCCAGGGTCGCTTCTCTGGGCCTCTTCCCATCCTGCCTGCCAGCTCAGCCTGGCACCAGGTGCGGGGCAGGGCAGTGGTTTCAAATTCCCAGATAGGGGCTGGGAGGACAGCCATCCTGCCAAGCCCACAAGCCAAACATCTGCTCGGACAATGACTTGGAAGTAAGTCCCTTGCCCACAAATATGTCCCTTGTCGGGGCTGGAGTCCGGTGAGCCGCCAGCTGCTGTGGGTTTCCATCTGAGAGGCAGACCTTGGGGGAAGGGTGGGGACCCAGGTCTCTGAGTCCCTCCTCTGTGCATTTTTGTGGGAAGAGGGGGGTGGGGGCCACACTGTAATTTGGACGAAATTAAGAAAACTTTACAATTTGAAGGAAGGTCTTCACTTCTCTCAACATATTCCCTTCCTCTTAGTCACTCTCTTTGGCATGGCTTGGCCTGGAAAAGGGGTGGTGTGGGGCAGGGCCTGGGGTCGGGGGATGGCAGGAATAATAAACCCGAAAGGGTGGAGATTACATTAAATGTTATGTTCTGGCTCTCTCTCCCTCTTCTTCAGTTACAAGTTTGGGGTACAGGGAAGGGCGGAAATGCCTGGGCAAAGTGACCATGCCCAGGAAATATCTGTATATTCACTTTCTGAGAGAATATCCAGGAAGCTCTCGGAGCGCAGGGAAGTGGTTTGGTGAGGACATTAGCAATCGGAGCAGTAAGGCCACTGCCCACAGGGCACTCAGGCGCCCACAGGTTCCATCCAGGTGGAAGAGGTGGGGAGTGGAGAGCCAGGAAAACAAGTCTGGGGCTTCACTGTTCTGGTGTGAAAGGGTCCAGGTTACTGGAGTTGGCAGCTACCTGGCCATGGAACCCCTTGAAGCCCCCAAGACCCAGGGAGACTGGGGTAGGGCAGGCAAGTCCTTCTGTGGGTCTTGCCTGCCCAGATAAGAGCCCCCCAAATTTTCACTGGGCTGGGTTGTGAGTTACTCTGAACACTGCTGTTCACCCCAGGGCTCTCAGACGCCACTGGTCTATGGCGCAGCAGGACCTGGGATGGAATCCAGCCCCACGTCTCATCAGCAAGCTGCTCAACCTCTCCCTGTCTCAGCCTCCACATCTGTAAAATGCATATGGCAGCCCCAACCTCTCTTGCTGGTTGTCAGGGGGATTCAGAGAGATGAATGGGCCAGCTCTGCAGTAAACAGTTCCCTCCCATCCATGCCCACACAGTGGGGCATGTGAGGGCAAGAGAGGGAGGTTAAATATTTTGCGGTTTTTAATTGGCCTCAGTGATTTAAAGGGCATGCTTTGGGAGGGACAGGTGGTGATTGGTATCTGGGATATTTCTGCCACGGTGTGTCCTCATGCAGAGGGATTACTCTGAAGGTACTACCCGTGGTGCCCTGCCTCTCCCGCCCTCAGTGATAGTACTGCTTTCAGAGGACTGCTGTGCAGTTGGTGTGGGTAGCCACAGCCCCTGGGTCCTCTCTCAGATGTGCTGTGGCTAATTTCAGGCTGCCCTGTCCTGTCAGGGGGCCCTGTCTGAAGGCCTGAGGGTTGAAAGCTGGGGGTGAGGTTCAGATCTGCGAACTGTGCTCAGATCCGCAAAACTGGACAGCTCTGGCCACTAGGGTGGGTCGGGCTCAGATGCCATTGTCTCTGTAACCTAGCTGGCCCTCTGTTGTCTGGCTTCACTCACAGCTCAGCCCATGGGTGGGAACGCCACATGGGCGAGCTGGGAAAGGCTTCTGGCAATAAGGCTCCTCTGGTCTAGATAACCCTTTCCTCTGAGCACACTTTGTGGGGATGTCTCGGCAGCTTGACCCTGCTCGCCTGAGCCGGAGCGCCTCCTGAGGTCTCTGAAGAGGGCCGTGACAGTGACAGGTGGAGCTGCCGCAGAGACAAGGGAGAGCTCGTGGCCGCTGCCTGTGGAGTGGAGTGTGGTCAGGGACACGGGCGGTCAGGGCCAGCTGCGAAGCAGCGTGTTAGATTCCGAGCCCGTGTTTCCAGAACTCCCCACGGACATCTCAGAGAACGCGAGAGTGGCGTGCAGTGTTCTGCAAACGGGACTCCTGAAGCCAGGAGGCCCACTAAATCTAGGAAGTGCCTGGGTACCATCTCCTGGACCCTCACCATCGACCAAATCGCTGATCCCGTTTTTGCTGAGCTGATGTGTAAGGTCTCTTTTTAATACTCTTCAGCAGTGGATTTTAAAGTGCCCAGACTGTGTCAGCAGCAACCAGCAGACTCATTAGAAATGCAGATTCTCAGGCCCCATCTGTACCTACTAAGTAAGAAACACTGTGGTTGGACCCAGTTCTTTAAATCTGAACGAGCCCCCAGGCGGCTCAGGTTTGAGAACCACTGCTTTAGCCTACGGGGGCCCTGAGGAGCCCTGCAGTAAAGAACACCATTTAGTTTTGTTCACTGTAATTTCTCCCAAACTTACATGGCCACGTGACCTTTCTGTGGCACAATATCCATTAGCTTTCTGAGAAATAAGCCTTGGGAAAGAGGAAGGATGGACTTGGGGTCTGTCAGGAGTTGGTTTGAATCCAACAGCCTTTCTTCATGCCCCTGGGTGGCGGGGAGCTTTAAATCAGATGCTGCAGTGCTTAGCACGGCTCTTGGCTCACAGCCACACCCACTGGACTGTAGCTGCTAGTGACGGTAATAGTGATTGTTAATAGGATGATGAACAGCAATACGTTACCAATATAGTTCTAGTATCATCATTTCACGTGCCCCTCTTTTTGCCTCCATTTTTTTCCTGTACAACTCTGTTTGGGTTTGGGATGTCGGACTGAGTCCTACAATTTCCTTCTCATCCTCGGGTTCTTAAGTTGAATGCCCTGACCACTTCAAGTTAAGTTCACTGCCCTCATCAGGAGAGCAAAAATCAGACCTTGTGCCTGATTCTCAGCATCACTACCTGTCCTGCAATGCCCTTTTATGAGAAACAAGGGGAGCGCAGCACCCAGGATGGCCAGCGCCCGTGTTCACGTAATGCGGCCACTGACCGGGGTGAAGCAGAGCAGTGCAGGGAGCGCGGCCCATGTCCACACCTAACCGCGGCGTTGCTGGGGACACACAGCCTGCGGCCTGGCAGGCTCTCTAGCTACCTTTATGGGATTTGCTCCCTGGCTTCCAGGAGATAAAGAGGGAGTTCAGTAAGAGCACCCCACCTCCTTTCTTCCTGGAACAGATGGAAACAAGGGTTTTATAACTCTAGAAAGACTATTAGGTCCATGTCCTTCTGCAGAGAAACTGGGGTACCTTGGAAAAGTTACCTACTTATCCTCTCTGAATCTGATTCCTCACCTGTAAAATGGGATTGGTGACATTCACCCCATCAGGCAACTGTGCAAATTAAATAAAGATCCTGAAAGAGTGAGCACAGCATTTGGCACAGCGCAGATGCTTATTAATAAAGGTGACCTTGAGATCTCCTCACCCTCCTAGGCAAAATGGGCATCCAAATTGTCACCATCTTTTCAGGTTTAATTTAGTCTGAACATTTATTCATTCATGGGTCACATACTTATTGAGCACCTACTATCTCTATTGAAGGCACCTGCTGCAGCTAAAGAAGACTAGACCTCAGCCTCTAGAGGCAGTGACAGACCCGAGGCCAATAATTACATAATTAGTTACTGAATTTAGATTGGGGTTAGGGTAAGGAAGGAGAACACTGTCTTCCCAAACCAGCCCAGGTCAATCAGTATTGGCTTCCTTTGGAGTCCCCACCTTATTTTCTGACTGTGGAATCTGCCATTTACTGTCTGGTCTTGTTTAAACGCTTCCTAAGTGTCAGAACTGCTTCCTAGAGCTGACTGTAGGCAGGGATGTGGGATCTCAAGCCACCTTTGCCCTGCTTCCCCACTGAACAAAGATAAACTGTGTTCTCAGATCTGTGTCTCTCTCTTGGGAAGGGCAACTGGGAAATGCCATGACTTAAAGAAGTCACCTTCCAATTTGGAATTACACACTATTTATCCTTAAGGACAAATAGCTATTTGAGGGTGGATAGAAAGCAGAGCTGGGGAAGAGATTTGTTTATAAAACATGATCATTAAATCTAATTTTTTGAAAGTCTCTGGGACATATACTCTTCCTGAGGAATGGGTCTTATCAACATCATTGCCAAATTTGTAGTTGAGAAAATAAGTTTTGTTCTTTTGCCTTAAAGCTCTCAGATGAACATAGTTTATAGGATGATAATCCCAAGTGAACGTGCCAGCAACATGGGGGGTTGGAGATGCAGGACTCAAGTTCAGATGACAAGTCTGAGTCACTGCAGCAGGGAAGAAAGAGGTCGGCTCTTTCTGGATGGGTGGACAGCATTGTTTGGGCTGGCATTCCCCTGGGACACGCGGCTCAGACAGGTCACTGCCAGCCTGTTCCCAGCAAGTCAGATAATTTGCTTGAGGGCCCCGTGTACTTTTATCTCCCAATGTCAAATAGAAGCGTGAAACCACCTGACTGATGAGGGGGTAGGGGTATGGGTATAAAAGGTAGGAGGGAGCTGGCAGCTATGACATTAGCAAACATCAGTCCCAGCGACACCAGTCTCAAGCTCATCCTTTCACTTCCTGGGGGACAGAATAAGGCAAAGCCATCCCTGAGGTTTCACACTCAGATCCTGGCTCCTCCTTTGTTCTTAAACAGCCTCCAGTGGCTCAGCCCCACAGCACATCGCCTGCCCTCCCACTAGAGGAAACTTCCAGAAGCACAGCTCCAATACCATGGTACCTACCACAGAAAGCCTGCCACAGCTCCCATGGCACTGAGAGTAAAGCCATAAGCCCACGGCTCTCTCCAATGTGGGGACAGTATTCTCTGATTGTTTGGTTTTCTGAGCTGGGTAGGCAGTACCTGGGCTGGGCTGAGCAGTACTTGGCGATGAACGGGGATGGCCTGACTCTTCAGGAAGCGTGCCCCTGCTGACCTGGCCAGCCTGTGTCCCACTCCCCCCAACTCACCATGCTTTCAGTCACATGGGACTGGGTTCAATCTCCTGACTGCCGTGCTCTCTAGAACTTTCATTGCACATGCTCACCTCTTCGGGGCAGCACAAGTCTTCCCCCGAAAGTCCAAAGGCCTGGCTCGCTCCTAGTTCTTCTGAGGCCACCTTGGGCCTCAGCTTCTAATCCAAACCTCCCTTTACCCCGAGCAAGCTTAGGTGCCCATTCTCTAAGCCGCAACAGTTTGGTTGCCTGTGACTGCCATTGGACAATGAGACTCTGGAGGGCAGTGACCTTGTATTATTCTCCACAGGACAGTGCCAGGATGGAGTAAATGAGCACCAAATATCTTCAGGAGGCGTGAGTGCATGAAGGAGTACATGAAGGAGTGCATGAATGAGGGGAAGAAGCCTGCCCTGGCTGGGGTGGCTGCAGCAGCCCCGGAAGGCTGGGAGGGACTTACGTATTCTTTGGTGGGGTCACCAATGTTGCCATTGGTGGTCGGAGCGGTGGGCTCTGCACCCTCTGGCTTTTCCTGCTGCTTGCCCTCCTCCTTGGGCAAGCCGCCCTGCCCAGGGAGGGCCACTTCTCCCACGCCGAGGGCCTCACTCTTATATTGCTTGACAAATTCTTCCATTAGTTTCAGCTCATTCTCCAAAAGTCCACGGCAGCGAGAGGGGTCTTGGTCGTAGATTGGGAGCTGGTGCATGAGCTGTCGGCGGCGGTAATAGGCGCCCTCGGTGCCGGTCACTGGCTGCCTCTCCTTTGGGATGAGCTCCATGTACTGCAGGCCCTGGGCAGGATGACAGAAACCCAGTGTGATTCTCAGGCCCCAGGCAGAGATCTGAGAACTCGTGAACAATTCCCAGCTTCTTCAGGTTTTTGAGGAACCCAAGGATTCTCAGGGAAGGAATGTTGTGAATTTTGGTGACGACCAAGAGAGCCCTGAATAAGCTTCCACTCTCCCCAAGTTGTAGTCACAGTCATTTTCTTTATGAAAATGGTGTGATTTAAGTAGATGTTCATTTTAGATTGGCTGACTTTGTGACATATATTTTGTTTCCTTCAAAAATGGAGTATTTTTACTTTACTTACCTCATGTTGATGCTCCTAATTTAAAAAAGAAGTCTAGTTTAAAAATGCTTTTCTTAGAAAAGTATAATTAAATCCTGGTTTAATGGTTTTTCCTGGTTTATTGATTTAAAATATGCAAAGACATCGACTAATAGTAGAATCAACAAGGTCTCATGTCAATAACATTTCCACATGGAAGTGAATGGTAACCACCTGAATATTAACATGTTCAGAATCACCTGCCAATTTGGCCTTTTTTTTTTTAAATAAAAACCAGAAATCTTAAAAAAATTCTACATCTTAGGATATATTTGTTGATTTCAGAGAGAGAGGAAGAGGGAGGGAGGGAGAGGGTTGAGAGAGAGAGAGAGAGAAGAGGAGAGAGAGAAACATGGATGTGAGAGAGAAACATTGATTGGTTGCCTCCCATACATGTCCTTCCTGGGGATCAAACCAGAAACCTAGGCATGTGCCCTGACTGGCGATCAAACCTGCAACCTTTTGGTACATGGGACAACACTCCAACCAACTGAGCCACCTGGCCAGGGCTGAACAGAAATCTTTTACTTTGGTGGGTCCCAGGGATGGGGAGATAGGGAGAAATAAAGGTCAAGGCAAAAAAGCATGAGAAACTGTGAAAGGCGAAGTATCCTTGACAAAGGTTCTCCATTTCTGTGCCTGACCTTGACCATGACCTTGACCTACCTACCAAGTTGCCTGATTCTCTCTGCCCAGGTGGCTGCTGCCCTATTTACTCTTTTAGAA
This sequence comes from Micronycteris hirsuta, assembly GCA_004026765.1. Lineage (NCBI taxonomy): Eukaryota > Metazoa > Chordata > Mammalia > Chiroptera > Phyllostomidae > Micronycteris > Micronycteris hirsuta. The sequence continues at coordinate 85,498 of PVJI01002700.1, read as the reverse complement.
TCTGTCTGCCTCACATTGCATCACTGGGGCTGGACTCATCTTGGAATTGTGTGAATCAGCTTAGAAATTCATACTGCAACTTACAGTGCACAGTCCAGTTGTTTTCTGCTTTTAGGGAGCAGGGGTGAGGAACCTGGGTGGGGGGTACTATCCCAGAATCTGGTATTTGCTGAGTTTCATCATAAATGAATTGTGGATGAGAGTTTTTTAGAAAAGGGAGAGGAGGCGACCGGGGTTCCTGTGAGACTCATCAATGGAAGGGTGGCTATAAATGCCCCCTTGGTACTCTGTCCTAGATTCTGGGGACACCTGCCTGAGATGCCTCCTGGCACTGTGGACTCACAGAACACCCTGCTAATCCCTGTTCATCAGTGCAGTCCCTAACACTTTTCAAGGTGCTTCCCCAGATGTGGGAGATGGCCTAGATGGTCCACAGGGTCCTGGGGTGTTAAGAAATTTGGGTTTCTAGCTCCAGTCCTGTAGCTGCTCTCTGTGTAAGACACAGAGAGTACCCAACCCCTCTGGGCCTCAGTTTTCTCATCTGCAAAGTTCAGGGTAGCCTGCATGATTGCTATGGTCTTGATGATTGTGAGAAGCCTGTGGTGCCCTTGCTTGATCCTCACTACAACTGAGGGAGATAAGCAGTGGCACTAACCCGGGTTTACAGCCTGTGAAGGGGACCAAGGAGGTGATGGTTTCTTGTTTGCCAAAGAGGCCAAGACCCTTTCACACAGCACTGGGGGGAACAGGAATCTGACTACTCGTCTAGGAAGGGCTTATCTCTGAACCTGTCTTGGGAAGACCAAGATGACCCATGGTTTTTCTTTTGATCAGTAAGAAATTGCACGTGGCTTCTCAGCCAGGTCTGAGAAACCCAGTCTCCACGTTATACTGTATCACTGGGAGACCTTGTACAAAACTTTCTGAGTCCCCCAAAGACTCTGACTTAGGAGTCTGGAGGATGTGGAAGCAAGCCCAATTACAGGTCCTCCTGGGTGTGTCTGAAGCAGGGCATCTGAGGGGCAGGGGCTTTCTGGGGACAGTGGGTTGGGGAGTGGACCATACAGCTAGTATGTGGTAGAGACAGCTTTGAACTCAGCAGCTTGGGTCTCAACCCCTTTCATTCTATAAGATAGATGACTTGCAAAGTGAAAAAAAAAGTCCCCTCGTCACTGGGGGCGTTTCCCTTTGTCATCATGTCAAGGTGGTAGACTGGGTACCTATCGCCTGGTGCCAGAACTCCCCAGTCCTGGGACATATCTGTGGCTATGGCCTTAAAGGGCCTGCAGCCCTTCCTGCTCAGCTTTACAATTAAACTCTGTGGTACAAGCCCTGGAGCAATGACCTCGCCAGCCAGTCTCCTCCTGATCCCTGCCTTCAGTGTCCTGTCATGGCTCTGTCCTGGCCGTGGGTGTGTGTGGCCTGCCGAGTGCATGGGTTCCTGACTGGGGCTCTGGAGACAGGCAGTTTCCTTCCCAGGGACCCAGTGTTCCTGCTGCAGCCCCGAGCCCCCACTGGGTACCTTCTCTCTGCCTTTGCACCGTCAAGGCCACCACAGCCAGCTGCCACTTGTGTGCTTTGTGATGCCTGCCTGGTTGGCCTGAGACTCCTGCCTGCGCTTCCTAGTCACATACCTAGAACAGATATTACTAATCACCCTAATGAGGGTCTCAGAATCCACCTCATCACAGCCCTTCAGGCAATCACTATAGACTACATAGACTTGGGAAGGGGTTGAGGAACAGAGAGGGTTGGGTCTGAGCCAGCTGCCTGTGCCACTCAGAGCCTGTAAGAGGATGCCCAGGTTTCCAGGAAGCTGAATAGGTCATATTCCCAAAGCCTTTAGCAAGAGATCTTTGATCAGCCCAGCTGGAAAGATAGGCTTAGGTTTTAAGTTTTTCATGAGGATCTTTCTGAGTCATTTGGTGCTCTGCTGTCTGGCTGGGACATCTTGGGTGAAGATGTTCTTGGAATTTCTCTGGCTTTTGCAGTTGGGAAAGATGACAGATAGCACGATTCAGTCCCATTTCCAAAATATAATCAGTCCCAATCACTTGGGAATTAAATTAAAAAGTTGGGAAGGTGAGTAGGAAGGGTGGGTTGTCCAGTCTCAAAAGTGTGACTTGCTCGCAGGCCAGATGCAAGGTAGACAACGGCCTTTGTACTGTGCGTTTGATGAGGCCTCATTAATCAAGGCCTGATGGTGCCGTCCTCTGATTAGTTTGGGGCCCAAGCATGTGGGGTTTTCACCAGTCAAATCCTGACGCCCACAGCCAGCTCTTTCAGGAGCTGCATGCTTTAGTTTCCATTGACATCTCAGAGACCCACTTGATGGCTTACCCAGATCCGCCTTCCGAACCAGCGGCATGTTTCGGCACTGCTGGCAAAGGCCAATGAACCATTCTGAGTTTCCTTACATGTCCACTAATTCCCGCCTCATAGGGTAGCTGAGCTCATGAATGCTGAGTGCTCTTTCAAAACATACTTTTTAAAAAGTACACCTTTACAGAATGAATCTTTGCCTCTGTTTATCACTTTACCTAGAAGGGATGTCCTCCCTCTGTGCTCTAGATTAGAACTGTGCTGCTCGAACATGCTGTGGTGAAGGATCGTGTCTGTCTGGTTAGTTGCCCACCCAGTGCAGAGCGAGTGTGAGCTCCTTGCACATGATGAGAAGGTAGCACAGGACACGTGAGCCTTTCACGTGCGTCTGACCACAGGGAATGAGCGTTCTCTGATCACATGCTTGGATGTCAATTGCTACAAACATTTCCCCACATTTGTTCTCAGTTTTTGTCCTTCTCATTGTGAACCAGTCACAAGGATTTGGGGAAGTGGCACCAGCCCACAGACTGCATGTGGAATGTCACTGGCCTGAAAGGTGACCCAGCACAAACACTCAAGTTCACAAGTGACCTGCACAGTGCAAGAGGCCAGATAGAACAGTGTACAGGACACTGTGGTGTCTGCCCTTGTGGCCTTGCTTCACTCATGAGACAATTAGAGTTTGCTTCTAAAAGCTTCTAAAGAAACAATGGAGAACTGAGAGAGAGAGGAGAGGAGGAGGGTAGTGGCATCTGCTGTAGTTTGGATAGTGAGAGACCTGACTGTTGGAAAGGCACAACCATGCAAGCACAGGGAGGAATATTTCAAGTAAGGGAACAGCAAGTGCGACGTCCCTGAGGAGGCTGAGAGCTTAGTGTGTTCCAAGCAGGAAGGAGGAAGGCCCGTGCACTGCAACATACTGAGTGACAGGGCTGGAGCAGGAGCTGTGGGAGGAGCCTGTGGGGATGGAGCCCCGTAGGACTCAAAAAGTTCTCCTGTTCTCCCAGGAAAGATAAACTAAATGTCAGGCTGGCATCTCTAAAACTGTAGCATCTCTTTTAGCTCATTAATTTGTAGAAATCATCTAGGCCCCTGCTACCCCAGGTGTGGCCTGGGGACCAGCAGCATCGGCATCGATTGGGATTTTGTCAGGAGAGCAGAGTCTTAGGACATGCCCACGCCTACTGGATGCATTTCTGCAAGCTCTCCAGATGATTTATACGCTTGTTGAAATCTGAGTGGTCTACTCAGAATTGGACTGGCCACTGGATCTTGAAGGTGACCACATGTGTTACCTGGGACATCACTAAATGCTCACTTCTGGTGATTCTGATCCTGAAATCTAGAGCTTCTGATTTAACGGTCTGGGGTGAGGTCTGTGCATGGGGACTTTTTATGGGTCTCCAGAAGATTCCATATAGCCAGGGTGTGATCCTGTGTAGGTCACCTGTTCTCTGTGGGCCTTATCCTTTCTACCCTCTTCAGAGCTTCTCCAACCATTTGCCCAAGCCTTTTCTGTGTGCCTCTTCCCCACAGTTGTGAAAAGCCAGTTTGGTTCTCCCTTCTAAGCCCACGAGACTTCAGCTGCTAGGCAGAAGCAAGGGCTACTTCTCTGCTCTCCTAGGGGCTTGCAAGTGGCACACACCCCAGCCACTTTGAGGGGAAATGAAGATGGCACAGATAAAGACAAGCATCCGGAGAGTTCTGGGTGGTAAGCCATGCTCTGTTTAGAAGTGAGAAGCCCACAGGCAAACATAAGCTGCCCTTGACTAGAATTGGAAGGGCCCTTAGAGTTCAGATGAACAACTCTATCCCTTTTATGCATGAGGAAAGCCAAGGACCAGAGAGTCTTCACTTCAAGATCGCACTGTGAGGTAGGAACAGAAATGAAACCACAGCCATCCCTACTACTTCTGTAACCTTGCCTTCTTTTAATCTTGTCCTTGGAATTCAGGGACCTGTGGCATGGCTAACATTTATGAAGGCAATAAAACCACCATTTGGCTGGAGGAAGTTCTCTTACCAGTTTCTGGGTGACTCCAGGGGGAGCCCACTCATAGGTGATGGTGTCAAAGGTGGGATCTTTCCCGGTGGCAATGGGATTAGTCATGATCATCCGGTTCCTCTTGTAAATTCGGATGCCATCCCCGCCTTTCACCCGGGCCGTGAGGGTGGAATACTTGGAGTCCATCAGCAAGCGGCCAATTTTGCGATCATCGTCTAGGTCGGAGCTCAGGCAGTGGTACTCTTGGCTGCATTTGCATGACTTGCATATTTTCCTGGGGTGGGGCAGAGATGGGGACGAGTGAGATCAACCTCCGGAAAAGAGAGGCCGTCTCCACTGGCAGCAGCTACCCTTTTGAAAGCAGTGCCTTGGAAAGGTTAGCAGCAGACACAAGGTGACATGAGACCAATGGGCTTTTTGGGGTTGGGACTGCATTTGGGAGGCTGTAGTCTGTCTATCCGTCTGTCTACGGGTGGAGATTGTGGGGCATGACTTTTGCTGGAAAAAAACAGCAGCACATTTACTCTCCCAGTGGTTGTGGTGGCAAAGGCCAGCTCATTCATTAGAGATGCCCTAAAGCGGGAGTCTTCATGGCCTGTGGGCTGAACCTGGCCCATAAGCTGCTTCTGTAAACAAAGTTTTATTGGAACAAGGCCATGGCCATTCATTTGGGTATCTTTGCGGTTGCTTTGAGGCTACAGTGGCAGATGTGCATAGCTGCACAGAGACCGTCTGGCCCTTGAAGCCTGAGTAACTCCTAACTGGCCCTTTATAAACAAAGCTGTGGACCCCCTGCTTTAAGGAAATCGATATTGTCTCCCAAGATTCCAGAGCCTCACAGCTTCAGCAACTTTTAAACTCTTGAGCACTCATTCTAAAGTTAGAACAGAGCTGGAAATTTTCTTCAGGAAACTGGTGGACAGGAGCCAGTGGGAAGAGAAAGCACTTAGAAAACCCCTCAGGCTAAAGAGATTGGTGTTCACTGTCGAGTCTTGGTCGTGAGGCTGGAAAAAGGAAAAGCATCCTGGGGAAGCTTCAAATTCACCGTAAAGCCTGGGCCTCCTCTCTGATGACAACACACGTGATTGGCTACTTTGTGTCACACTGTATGGTTTAGGAACCCAGAGTTCTATGTCCTGAAAGCAAAATAGTGTCCCTCCCTTTCTGGCCTGTCACCACCGGCATGCTGTACCCAGATGCACCATGCATGTGATTTAAAAGCTTGTTACGTCAAGTGACCTCTTTCAAGACCTAACGCAGGGATGGGGTGGCCGAAGCAAGAGAGATGTCATTTAGCTGCATGAGTACTTCCCAGCCAGACAGGCCGGAAGAAACCGTCCTTGGCTCTTCTAAACTCGGGAGATCGAGACTTTTAATCATAGACCACAAATATTGGCTGTGGGGCTAGAAAGGGCGTGCCTCGATGGTCTACATCGGTGGTTCCCAACCAAGGTCAGTGCTGTCCCCCAGGGGGATTTGGTGATGTCTGGAGACACATTTGTTTGTCACAACGGGGTGCTACTGCCTTCTATAGGGTAGAGGCTAGGGATGCTTGCTGCTAAATATCCTACAATTCATAATTCCCCCTTTGCAACAAAGGGTAACCCAGTTCCCAATGTCAGAAGTGCTGAGGTTGAAAAACCCTTGTGTAACATGAAGAGGAGATCCCTTCACCAGCTTCAGAGAACTTCCAGTTGGGAGAGGAGGAGAATCAGGGGACTACGATGTAAAGTCAAGTCAGGTGGGGCCCGGTGAGAGCTGCATGTGCTGTGTGGTGGCTCTGCGGGGCCGGACCGCCTCTCCGGGATGTTAGTGTGCAACACGTGGACAAGGGCTCAGGGTGACGAGTGTGAAAAACGGGGGTTACAGAAGGTGAAACACATTTTTTAGCGTGAGGCTGCTTCTTGTCTTTCATGCACTGATGTGCAGTATGACCCCGGGTGGGGAGAGAAGGCAGCATTCCCAACACTATCTGAGGGAAAGCTTGCAGTCCGAGTTTTTATTCAGTGGGCTGCAACTTGAGAAAAGTTAAAATCGGTGATCTCAAGGATAATTCTAGCACCTAAAGGTGACACAGGATGAAAACGAGGTCTTTTTGTTCTCATAAGAAGGGGTTGCTTGTTTTGTGGAATTGGGGCATTTTATCAATGATCAGTGATATTCCCTTGCCTCTCCTTTTTATGAGGTAGGGGGGAACTGCTTCCCTAAAAAGACAGGTGATAGCACCATTGGTTTAATGTGGGCAGTGACAACAGGAAGTGGAACGAGGAGGAAGAGGAAGGATGAAGGAAATCCCGGTCTCTCACGGGTGCTCTGACTTCCCCAATACCTTCTGTTTGTGAAACTGGGTGAGGAAGCTGCCTTTTGCTTTCCTGGTTAATGTAGACCCTCAGGATGCTAACAGAGATGTTGGGAATGTACACACTTTGCAAAGGAAAATGTTGACAAATATGAGATGTTCTTTGAGATTGTGTCCATGGTATTTCTCCTTTGTTCATGCTTTCCATGTTGCCAGGCACATGGCTGAGACTTCATAGAGGTCTACTTCACTCTTTCCAGGCACCACGATTGTAGAGGACACAGATATACAGGTTCTTAGTGGTGTTAAAAATGGCTGTTTCTGCAATCTGTCATAGGCAACCTTTCACTGTGAAAGAGGCACAGCCTTGGAAGCTACTCCCAGCTTACACACTAGCCCACCGTAGGCCCATGGTCGTTTTTTACCTATCCAGTGAGAGGGCTGGTCTGCATCAGGGTCGGTAAACCATGGCTAATAGGCCAAATCCAGTGTTTGTATGGTCCATGATCTAAGAATAGTTTTCACACTTTTAAATGGGTAAAAAGTTTTGAATTTCCTGTCCTTAAATAAATTAATGCTTTCATGCTACAAGAACCAAAGCGAACAGGTGTGACAGAGACCTGATGACCTGCAAAGCCAAAAACGATTCCTGTTTGGCTTTTTGGAGACAGTTTGCTGACCTCTGGTCTAGCTGATGAGTTTTCAAACTTTGCTGGGTATCCAGATCAGTTGGGGGGCTGGGTAAGCTTGGAGATGCCTTGCCCTGGCCCCCACTAGTCAGACTCATGGGTCTGCAGTGGGAGCTGGACGCGGGCATTTGGGATCCTGTTCCCAAGGTGATTTGATGACACAAAAGCACTAAAGTTACTATTCCTCCCTTTCAGGAAGTTAAGCAGTCAGGTCGACTTTCTCTAGAATGTTCCTCAAAAAGCTCAGGAAGCCCAGCTATTACGTGACTGCAGCATTATTGATGAAGATCCCCTGCCCTGGTGAGAAGAGCCAGAATTATCACCACAGGTCCCGGGGCGGCCGCTGGCACGGGCCTGGAGGCAGCGCCTTGTGAGAGGAATGCCGTCATGAGGAGTTTGGGGGAGTCCATCAAGAGCAACCCCCTGAAAAATGCAAAATTTAGTAATTTGGAGAGCCAGTAGCCTCACTTCCATTTTTCATAGTATGTCCCCTGTTTTCCTTAAATCAGTTTTCCTCCTCTATTCACTGAAGTCAGTGTATATTGAAAAAAATATAGCTAATTAGAATAACATAAAAAATTGATGCATGCTGGGAAGAGACCTTGCATTGGGTTTTCTCTGAAATGCCTAGAGCCCTGGAGGTGTATTTTCCTCCTCCTTGAAGGGAGATACAGCATCCTGTGAAGTTTGCCAGGTGGGCAAGGAGCCCAGCATGGCTATTGGGAGTGCGGGATGCTAAAGACTGCTGGGGGAACTCCTCCCTGTTTTCATAATATGTTTATTCTTGAGAGTCTGCTCTTGTACCCTCCTCTCTATGTAATGCTACTCTTCTGTGCTTCTGATACTAATTCCATTCTAATTCCACTAACCATGTGAATCATTCATTTGATTGTAAATGGTTTGCCTGAAACTATGGAATTGTAAAGCCAGAAGGGGACCCCAGAGCACATCAGCTCCAATGTCCGTAATTCTCAGATGGGAAGCCTGAGGCTTAGAGAAGGGAAGTGTCTTGTTCAGGCAGAGTCAGCATGTAAATTCTGTCCTGCGATTATTACTTGAGGGCCATTCCCACTAAACCAGGCTGGCTACCACTTTGATCTTTACATAGATTTCACACTATGGAGAGTATGGGAACTGGAGCATAAAAGTGGTTTGACGTGGTTTCCTCCCTAAGGGTGGGACCTCATTACTCCAATTAAGGTCCCTGTTAAGGTTGTTTAAACCAAAGATGACACTTGAGATGCAGGAAGCACCTACAAGCTGCAATCTGTCTTTCTCAAGGATAAATTCACTTGATGTTCAAGTGATGAAGAAATGTAGGGACTAAAATAATGCTGAGAGACTCCCGCTTCCAGCTATGAGGAACAGGGTGTCCAGAACTTCCCTCCTCCCATAAACACCTAGAAAACCAGACCAACTATATTAAATGATTATTTTTAGATGGCAGACAACAGGAAGCACTGGGCTGTGATCCTGTGATAAGGGAAATGGTACTGAACGGACTCTGTGTGCGTTCTGGGAACACTAGCTCCCTGCCCGGGAACTCTGGAAGGAGGCCTCCTAGGCTGTTTTAACAACCCTGAGCTGACGATTCTAAACACTGTTCTGTGACTCCTGACAGCAGACTCAGGACCAATGGAGTGACAAGATAGGGAAGGTGACTCTGCTCTAGGCCAGAAAGAGCTCAAGTGGCCAAAATAGATGCATGGAGGGAGGTTCCCCATCCTGGGAGTGTTTTAGCCATGGGAGGAATTTGTGCAGGGGACAGAAATTGGGACTGGATGGTGTCGAAGGTCTTAGATTGGATGACCTTGAAGGAAGGTCAGGGAATGGGGTCAAGGACAGTTTTGTGCTTTGAAATCTCATGGTGCACTGTGCTGCAGAACGGTTGAGAGCATGCCATGGGGTTTCCCACAGACCCGAGTTGGAGTCCTGCCGTATAGTAGCCATCTCCCCTCACCCACCCTCAGTTTCCTGATCTGCAAAATGGAGATACTAATACCTGTTACTTAGGGTTGTCTCAACATTTAAATACAGAGGATTCAGTTCAGTTCAATAAATATTTTTGTAATTGCCTTCTTACAGTGGAAGCCAACATCTCTGAGACAAAGGTCTCCCAAATTTTGTTCCCCCAGTGAATGCCCAAGGCAATGTTCTGGCAGTGGAGACAAAAGCTCCTTCTTTGCTATGGTGCCCTACAGAGTCTCACAGGACTGCAGGGACAGCCATGCAGGCTGTGCCCCGCACAACGTCCGGGGGTGCCATCCACACAGACGCTGACGTGAACGGTGCTGCAGTTGTGCAGTGTGGCAGCCCTACCTCTAGTCTTCAGCGTCCTCAGTAAAAGAAAGAAAAGTCCAGCTGGCTCTAATGGTCCTCCCGTGTGGATGTAAATACCACGTCTTGGTTTCTAGTGTGTGGACACCATGACTTTTATTTCTGTCCCAGCGGCACTCTCATATCAGAACGCACCAACAGGGATGATGGTGCGGTGGGAGGAGATCAACCCCATGCACCAAACCCCAGGACAGACAGCTCAACCCAGAGCAGACCAGGCACCAGCTAACACTGCCCACACCTTCCCAGCACAGTCCTTGCTGGGCTGAGCCTCCACCTTGAAACAGTTAATGGAGTGCTAAGCTCCTTCTTCATCTTGGATCCCCCAGGGCTTTTCTGGCATTGCTGGGTTAGGCCAAGTGGGAGTGCATTCGCTCCAGAGCCACTCCTCTCCAAAACGTGCATCCTAAGCAGTCCCAGCAGAGAATGACCAGGGTTCTCTGAAAGGACAGCCAAGAAGTGAAGGCAGGCAGAGCCTTCCTGACAAACTCCGTTACCTCCACGAATGTGGCTCGAAGCCCGAACACGTCCCCTTGCATCTCAAACAGGGCACACCTCTTGCTGACTGCTGCTGGCCCAGGGACATCTGGAAAAGGAGCAGAAAAGAGGGTGTTTTCCTTCCAAACGTCTTGGACCAGGGATGCTTGACCTCTAAAAGTGTTGGCATGCCAGCAAAGGGATTGTGTGGGGTTCAAAGTGCTTGAGATGAGTAAGCCATCACTAACTGTTTACCAGGAACACTTACTGTTTACCACCACTTACTGTTTACCAGATGACCAGCTGGGAAAGTGGCCATAGGGCAGGCACGTGTGGAAGGGTGGGGCACTTCCCAATAAAAATGCAGTGGGGGCTCATTCACCACGGATAGTGCTGTCACAAGATGCCAAGGCTGCTGTGAGGGACCATCTGCTCCTTCCTCTACCCTCCCCCGCTCCTCGGGTTCACTTGTCACTGAAATGGAATCTTCCAGCAAATGTCCCCTCTCCCTCATTTATTTGTAATTTATTGATAGGGTGTGATTAAAGCAAGGCGCAAACCAATGTTCACGCTGCCAAAAGTTTATAGCCCAAAGCATAACTAAAATATTTTGCTGAAACGTACAAAATCAGGCTGTGCTTTGGAAAGAGAAGGACACACAGTTGGTTTTTATTTTTTGTTACCAGCCAAAGGTAACAGAAGTGCAATGACTGCTGCTGCTGATGTGTTTAGACCCTAATGGCTCTTGAATGAGGCCTTGATGCCAGCAGCATCTCTGGAAGCTTGCAGAAATGCAGATGCTCAGGCCCCACCCCAGCCCTTTTAAATCAGAATCTGCAATTTAACAAAATTTAGACTTGTATTTTATTAGACCTAGAGAAGCAGTGGGTTCTCAGTATATGAATCTGCTGGCTGAGAATCTTACCTGACCCTCCACTGGGGGTGGGGGTGTGTGAAGGTGATTTGGTACCGGTATGTACATGTACATGATTTTATCAAAGAGCAAGGCTCCCTCAGCTGGTACAATAAAGGGGTAAGCTCATCATTCACAAGCTATGGGTCCACTTAACCATTTATTTAGCAACTATTATGTGCCACACACAGGGATCCATCCTAAGACCAGGTGTGCCCTGGAGGAAGTCATAGTGGAGGGGGAGATGGAGAAAGAAAAACATACTTATCACCTGCTGCTGGAAAGGGTAATTTTGAGGCAAGGAAGTTGCCGATTGTAGAGTAGAACCACAGGGACTCTGGAGTCTGAGTGACCTGAATTCCAAACCCAGCTTCATGACTTAACAACCACACTGACCTGGACCAAATGGGCCAGATTTTCTCACCCGTCAAAGGGGTACAGAGATAATGTATGTAAAGTGTCCGACCACATTAGGCACTAAAAATATTAGCTGCTATTATATTATTTCACAAAGACTTTAGGAGCACAGAGTAAGGTGTCAATAAACCTGTATGGGAAATCCAGGGAGGCCTCTTAGAGGAGGTGACTCTGGATCAGGGCAGTGCAAGATGAACTGGCAGAAAAGGAGAAAGGGATTCCCTGCAGAAGAAGGAAAACGTGCAAGGGCAAAAAGGAACTAAAGAGCCTGATGGATAGCATCAAGCACAGTCTAAGCATGCTCTTTGGGACATGTCAGCGCTCTTGGTTCTAATGCACATTCACAGCTTTGGCAAGTAAGAGCCATGTTACACCTATTTGAAGGGAAGTATATTCAGATTTGTGTCTGTTCAGTGTTAGATTTGTGTTAAAACTGAAAAACAAGATACTGCGTAGCACCACCCCTCATCCTAAGCTGGGAGCTTTCATTCACAGGCAGAACTTTGCTCCTTGCAAACACTTGTTCTTGACACCTTGAATTCTACCAGTTGAAATACAGCAATCCTTTCAGACTTCACAGTGGAGTGCTTCAAAGGTTACTTTGGGAGGTATACAACTTATGAATAAGGCGCCACCATTGGATTGTTTTGAATAGACCCAGAGGCAGTGAGGCCTGGAAACAGAAGAGCTATGTGGAAGCATTTCATAAGTGGCCAAGCACCCTGCAAGCTTGAGCATTACTGTTCTTCTAATGAGTGGCTGATTTAACAGTCATCCTATGAGGGGATTAGTCCTGATGCTTGGCCAGGAGACTTGAGCGGCTGGCTCAGGGCTTGGTTTAGAAACAGTGATGTAAGGCAGCACAGCGCAGCAGAGCGCTGGCCTGCGGGGGGGCGGGGGGGGAGGGGGAGCCTGCAGTGCCAACGCTGACATTTATTAGCTGTGCAGCTAGAAGCGACTCATTTCCTCACCCGGACTAAATTGCTGCTCTGTAAAATGAGAAAACTGGCCGAAATTGGGGCTGCCCAAGTCTCGTTCTGTAGGACCTTTGTCCTGTGGGACGTTTGGAAGCGGTTGAGGGCCAGGGCTGGCAGGATGGCACGACCACAAGAAAGTGATGGACATCGGGTGCGAAGGGCTCCCAGAGCCTTCCAGTGCTCGCTCACACTGGAAGTGAGAAGAGAGGTGGCGGGAGTCTCAATTTCGTGCCTTCCTTCTGCTGGACTCGGGCCAGGGGCTGGACTCGTGGAGTCTCAGTTTCTTGTTTGTGTCGGGGTGGGGGGGTGATACGAACCAACCTGTCCCGTGCAGCCCCTGTGCGGCTGGAACAGGCTGGCGCACGGAAAGGGCTCTGCCTGCACTGATTTCTGACAGTTCGCCGTGTCATTGCTTCCTGTGCAAACAGTCTGAGAGACCCTGAGCCAGGTGTCCTCAAACACATTTCTTCCCCTCAGCTTCAGAGTTTTAGGGAACTTCAGAGGAACTACTTTTCTAACTGCACACCTCATAGCTTAGTTCCATGGCCATGTGTGGCCTCTCTGACTCAGGGTAGGAAGCAGAGGGCTGGCTCTAGTCTCCATCCTGCTAGTGGGACAGTTTCCATGGTGACAGAAGTCTGTGAGAGAGAAAAAATAAATGGCCTTTTGAGGAAGAAATAGGTTGGGGCCATCAGGCCACACTTGCAGCTGGCTTTCTGGCGGAACTGTTAACACAATAAATAGCCATTCGTCCACTGCATGCAATTCTTCCAGACCCAGTTATCTCTGACACAGAGAATGATCCTGTTTATTGAGGAGGGGAAAACATCAACCAGAAATAGTGTTTCAAACAACATATTCCAGCGTATAAACAGTGGGTTTTTCTGATGTGGACTGCGTCTCCGGTAAAAGACGGCGCAGGGGCCCATAGTGACTCACGGTAGCTAAGGAGAGACGCACTTAAAAGGATCTGTCGCTTAAAAAATGGGTTCTTGGAAAGGAGCATCTATTTTGTTCTTTTTCTTGAGGGGAGGATAAAATGTTTTGATAATTTTCTTTGGCTTGGGACAGTAGGATGTGGTTGATTTGATGCTGTGGAACAGAATCGTGTGGGGGAGCTGAAAAGGACTTAGACCAGGGGTCCCCTGGGGATGCAAAAGGCAGGGTCAACAGGGACTCCACTCTGCTTTGAGCATTTACCTTCAGGTGAACCCCAAGAGAAGTTTTAAAGGGGGATAGTGTCACCAAGAACCATGCAGGACTTTGATGAGGAGGGACCAGAAGGGGGAAATGCAATATGGAGTTTAGGGGTGAGCATGGGAGCTAGAATTATTAACGGGGTTCTCCTCCCGGGTCAGCTTCTCTCTCCTGTGTAACCCAGTTTCCTCCTCTGATAAATTAGTTTTCCTTGCCCTTTTTGTCTCAACAAGGCTGTTGTAAGTATCATGTAAGAATAAAACATTTGTAAAGTGAAATCATTATTTACCCTTGATTGTTAAAAAATTATCCAGAACTTAGCAATAAGGCAGAAAGATGGGCGGGGACCCTTTCACTGTCATATCGTGGCAATATGATATTGCACCCCGCCCCCAGCCCCCCAAGGATTATCCAAAAAATTTACTTTGCTCTACTCCAAGACTCAGTGTTACATGTTAACTTATAACTTTTTTCCTTTTGAAAAAGATAACCCCAAAGGTTATGGCTTATTGTCCTATAGGGCATGAACTAGTTATGTACTTTACCCATCAATTTTAACTTTAAATTGACTATAAATACCTAGCTCCTTCAATGGTTTTGAATTGATCTAAATTTCTTACTGAGTCCTTCTTGAATGAATGAGTGGATTAAAATCTTTGCTAAGTTCTATTTTATATCTGCACAAGAGTCATGATTTTACCTTTTTGAAAATTATATCCTAACATCATCACATGCCCCCTTTCCATCCAGAGGTTAGCTTTCTGAGCTGGTGCGTTCTGAATTGACACTCCATTCTATTCCAAGTCTACTGCTCTGACGTGTCTTTTACAAGCAAGCTCCATAAGCATACATGTCATTGAAGATTATTGGTCAACATGCTTTGTTACTTAAAAACAAACCCTCCTCTAGGGGATCCCGGGAGAGAGGGTGGAGATGACTGGGGTGGGGTGAAGTCACGAGAAGGTCCAGAAAAGAACTGAGGTCATATACAGAAAAATGATCCTGGAAACTACCCCACTACCATCAACAACCCCCAAATAATAACAGCTTGACAGTCTACGGAGTGATTTCACGCACGTATTCTCTTCCTTAACAACTATGACAACGCTGTGAGGTGTCATCGTTATTCCTGGTCAACTGGCGATGGGTGCCTGGGTCTGAGAGAGGAGACGCACCTCGTCCATTCACAGTGGCCCGGACTGGGCCTCCTTCGGGGGAGGGCACCTTCTAAATCTACACATATCTGCACTGGTCTGTAAGCAAAATGCTTGATCTTCCCTCAGGTTTATGACTGTAGCTAACATTTACTGAATATACCTTATGTGCCAGGAAAATGCCAAGCATTTTCATGATATTTAACTAAAGCTTCTTGGTGAACCTAAAAGAAAGATATTTTTCTGAACTTATTTTCACTAACCTTATTTTCATACGAGGAAAGAGGTCCAGAGAGGTTAAGATCCAATAGCTTGTAAGTGGTAGGGGCAGGAAGTGAAACCAAGTAGGTCTTACTGCAGAGCTACACTCGCATCCAATCTGCTATGGCACTTTCCAGCAAGCACTTTACAGTTTACAAAGTATATTCATATCAACCGTGGGCTGCAGATATACTGCACTTGGCTCATGAGCAAAGCAAGCGCATAGGGCTGATGGGATTTGTTGCTCAGAAAATGATTCACACTCATGTCTTTGGAATCCAGATCCTGTGACTTTCTACCACACCAGGAGTCCCAGACCCCAGACAACCTCTTAGGAGTCTGGCCTTGACTCTGGGCATCAGGCCAGTTGGACCCAAAGGCGAGGGGAGTGTGTTTCAGGGATGGGAAGTCCTGCAAGGGCGAGGGCTGGGGGCAGTAGGAAAAGGTCATGATCAGCTTGGTCCTGGGATTTCCACCATCCAACCCTGTTCTGCTAAATAAACTGAAGTGTAAATAGATGTTCAAGGCAGTGGACAGGCCTCGGGGCAGTTGTCAGGGGGCCAGAAGAGAGAGTGAATCACAGTCAAAGTGGCCCTGTGGGAGAAAAGCCCCGGGGCACCGGCTTCACCTCTGCACTGGCCCCTCCCTGGAAGCCTGACAGACACCCAGTTGGGTGTGCCTAGTACTTCCCGGGGAGCTGGAGTGCGCACTGTGCCCCAAGTTGTGAAGGTGGCTGGAGAATAAACAACTTGCTAGTCATTTCTGGGTTTATTCTCAACTCTTAATCGTTTGCCTATACTGAGGATACTAGCACCCACCTGGTTCTGAAGTAACGGTGAACCATTTTTAAAGGGGTAAAAGTTGCTGAGTGCTGGATATCATGGGGCTCCTATGACGTGGCCCCCTCGCCTGTCTGCATTCACCCGTCTCTGCTTCCCATATCACCTACTGTTTCCACCCAGGTTCCCTTCCTAGTCGCCTGGGCTCCCTGCAGCTCTCCTAAATACACACTCAGCATTTTTGTTTGTGGTCATCTAAACCTCAGAGGGCTACAACCCTGCCCATTCTTTAGGGACCAGCGTAAGTCCCATCTTTTAAAAAAATTTTCAACTGCAGTTGACATTCAATATTATTTTACATTAGTTTCGGGTGTAGAGCATAGTGGTTAGGCAATTATATAACTTATAGAGTGATTTCCCCAATAAGTCTAGTACCCCCCGGCATTATACATAGTTGTTACAATAAGGCCCATCTTTTCCACTATAAAAAGAATAACAGCTGTAACAAGTACCAGGCTTTGTGGTTTTCCATCACTGTGCTAAGCCTGAGCTCATGCAAATCTTACAACAGCTGTATGAGATAGGTTATTTTGGCAGTGGTCCTCAAGGTGCGTTCCCAAGCAGCACCTGGGAACTTGTTAGCCTCGCAGATCCTCGGTCGTCACCCAGACCTCCTGAATCAGGCCCTCTGCAGGTGGGGCCCAGCCATGGCTGTTCAGGCCCTCTAGGTGATTTGGATGCACAACTAACGTCTTTGAACCACTGAACTTTGCTCGTATCCCCATGTTGCACATGAGCCCACAGGAGGGGAACTGATTGTGCTGATTTGCCTGAGACTGATTCAGGGCCTGGATGAGATGCTTGCAGTGACAAAACCAGGAAAACTCCAGGAAAACCGAGGAGGAGTTGGGCTCCCTCATTAAGAGGATTCAAAGGGGTCAAGTTAAAGCACTGGAACTTGGATTTGAACCCAGGTTTCTCTGAATCCCGAATCTCCATATAAATTTAACCAATGTACTGCAGATGATGCCAAGAGCCTTTTCCAGGTATTTTGGGGCTCTTCCATTTTTTTTTTCCTCAAGTAACTCACAGAAATATAGAATTAGATAAAGCAGCACATCTCAAGTTAATCTGACATGAATTAGCATAAAGGTCCCTTAGGATCCAGCTAACATGCAGATTGGGATTTGGCAAGTTCAGGGACCACCCTGAGTATCGGGGGACTTGTCTGCATTGTGGATCACTGGAGGATCATCTAACGCTTCCAAAGAGCGGGCCACACCCCAGACCAATTTAACCACAATCTCTGGGGACAGGTTGTAGGCTACAGTCATTTTGGAAGTTTCTTGTGGTATTCCAATGTATACTCAAGTCTGGAAACAACTGTGCTCCAACTTGGATTTTAACATCTTTAACATAATTGGCTTAACACCCACATCCTCAACTTGCAGATCACAATTCCTACACGTTGAGTTTTTACAGCATGTCTGACTTTTGTTATTGTCATTTTATTTTGGTCCCATCTGCCCTGGCACAAGTCTGCCTCCTAGGCTTTGGTGCCAAATGCAATAACTCTCTTAACAGCTGTGCAGAGGGGAAGCGACACCCTTTCCTCTTCCTCTAAGCTTCGCCAGCTGGTTGAGCCCTCTCAGGGGCTCCCTTGGATATTGAGACCCTCTGTTAGGCCTGAGGTCAGGGGTGGGCCTCCCCACCCTCCAGGGCCATGGGGGTTGGGAACTGAGAGATCCTACCAGTTGGAAGAGCACAACCTGGGAACACCTAAGGCCAAGAATGGTTATATAAGCTACATCATGGAGAGATTGTTTGGTTTTTCCTTAGGAAGTTTGATCAGTTTGGAGAGTGGCCTAGCTGGGAGGTATAAAAGGGAGCTTGCACCTCACTTTCCTGCTCAAGGACCCCAGGATTGTGACAGGGGCCTGGACTGTTTCCCAATTTTGAAGCTCCCCAACAACTGAAAACATGAGTTGCTAAAAAGGGGTTACGAAATCTTTATTTTTAAAAGTTGTATTGTGTGTTCACTACCCCCAGTCAAGTCTCCTTCCATCACCATTTATGCCCCCTTTACCTGCTCTGACCTCCTCCACCCTCCTCTCCCTCTGGTAACCACCACACTGTTGTCTATGAGGACTTTTTCTTTCCCTTCACCCTTTGCACCCAGCCCTGCAATCAGTATACCCACCAGTATAGTAACTCTCTCCATTTGCCGCCCTTCCTGACCACGAGCCCTCCCTGTCCCACGTCCTGTCACCAGTGGTGGAGGTGGGGCACAGAACCCCACCCAAGGGACGCTGGGGGAAGGCCAACAATACGGCTCTTTCCCATCTGCTTGCTTTTAATTAGGACGACTTTTGGCGTGTATTTCCAGAACATCTATTTTTTCCTGTTTTAATGTAAAGTGAATGCTCCCTGTCTTGCCCGCTCCAGTCTTAAGCAGCACTGTTGCCCTGTTTGCTTTTGACCTCTGGCTCCTTATCTCCCTACTGATGCTCCTCCTCTGGTTGGGGAGGCCTCAAGCTAGGGCCGCAGGTTGTGGCCAAGAGAACTGTTTCCCCAAACACGAGATGAAAAAGTGGGACTTGAAGTCCAGATCCTAGAGGGTTCTAGCTTTTATCCCATCTTGCCTTAAGATTGCAGGCTTAGAATATGGCAGCAAGAGGCGGAAGGATACAGAACTGGCTGCAGGCAGGCTTTCTCCTTGTTCAAATGTTCATTCTGCACCATGGACCTGTGGTCTCTGTGATGATGTGCAAATTGGCTAGTGCTTCCTAAAACCACAGCTACTCCCACACAGGCAGCAGCAAAGTCCTCACCTGCATTAGAGGGAATATCTGGTGACAGGGGTCTGTGTGTGTCTATATGTCCTTTCTTCCCCAGGGTTGCCCCTTGGCCATTTCTGCTTCTCTGTCTGGACAAGCTCAGATGTGAAGAAATCTATTTAGATACTGTTTTCCTGAACTGTGTAATGAGGAAGAAAATGCACAGACTAAACAAATTGAGATTAGCTCAAGTAATCTAATACTTAGACTTCTATGGAAGGAAAACTTTCTCCTCCCCTGCCCTCCCCACCTCTCCTTCCTTCCTCCCTTCCTTCAAGACCAAGCCTATTTAAAGCTAGAGTAGGAAAATGTTTGCTAGGTCATGAGCTGATTGCAGAAGTGCCTGGGTTGTTGGTATTTCAAGGTACAGATTCAACTATTTTCCTATTAAATGGTTTGTGTATGTTAAATTTATCACGTGGACTGGCTGTGGTAGAAGGAGTTAGTCTGATGGATTTAGTTCAGGATGCTAGGAGTACCTGATGCTGCAAATAAAGTTTTGTAAAAATGCCCAATAAAAGGGTACTTTTTACTCTCTATAAGAAATGGTGTTTTATTTTGTTTGTTTTTTAATCCTCACCAGAGGATATGTTTATTGATTTGAGAGAGGGGTGGAGAGAGAAAGAGAAAGAGAGAGAGAGAGAAACATTGATGTGAGAGAAGAACATTGATTGGTTGCCTCCCATATGTGCCCTGACCAGGAATCAAACCCATAACCTTTTGGTGTATGGGACGATGCTCCAACCAACTGAGCTGCCTGGCCAGGCTTTAGTTTTTTTGTCTGTTTGTCCACATTCAACTCTAGGAGAATTTGGATTTGGGGCAAACTATACCACATTCTCCTTATTGTCCTCCCTCTCTCAAAACATCATGTTTAACAGGCAGAATTAAGTTAAAGTCAGGGTGGCTAGAAAGGAGCATTGAATTCAAAGAAGCCTAACATGTTGCTCTGGAGCTCACAGACGGTCACAGGGTGTATGGTGGCCCCGCCTCTCTGGGGTTGGGGGAGGGGCCTGCTGCTCCTGTGTCTCCCACACCAGCTGTCCAGAAGCAGGTCCTAATCATCTCTTTGGGCTCCTTATGAACATGCCCCTGGGAAAGTCCTGGAAACCACCACCCAATTCCTGTCATTTCCTCAGGGAGGTCCTTGATTTTCCCAGGCTAGGTAGCTCCTCCCCTCCCCCCATAAGCCCCTAACCACCATGCCTGACCCTTTACAGAACAGTTCTATTGTCATAACCACTTGTTCGGTTCTTTCTTCCCCTCTAGGGGAGGAAATTATCAGAGATCCCCAAGGTTCACATCATATGTGAATAAAAAGGGTTAATCTGGCTATGAAAACCAAGTAGAAAAGCAAACCCAGATGTGGGAATGAAATATAAAATAAAAGTTTCTCTGTTTAAGACCCTGCCTTTGCCTCCTCCGCCTCCTCTGGTCAGTGAAGCCTCACCGATTCAAGTGGGTTCCAGAAAAGCAGGAATGTCCAGACCCTGGGCCACAGCAGGAGTAAGCATTGAAACCGGCCTTGGGGTGACTGGCTCTAAAACCTCACCCCTTCCCAACAATGACCCCGTTCTTAACTGTCTGAATCCTGGAAACCTCCTGATTAAAAATGAATTATTACAATCACAGTTCCTCCTGCTTTTTGGTCAGCCAACAGAGGCGGTTAGTAATGTCTACCTCCTACCCCATTATCACTTGGCATGATGGAGCAGACACCGAGCACTCCGCCAGCCGAGATAGGGGATTATCTGCCCCCTTTCTTTTCCGTTCTTCTGTCTGCCTTTTCGATAATTTTACTTTTTTGTTTTTTTAGCACTTTCATAAAAAAATAAAGTGGCGATAAGACTCAAATCAGTACATTTTTCAAGGGTTTGCAGCTCTTGGAAAGGCCTGACATGAAGGACATTTGGACAGAAGCGCTGTAGCAATTCTGGGAACCATGTGCATGGCTGGGCTCCCTGTCTCAGCGCGAAGTGGGCAGCAGCGGGACATTTGCAGAATATCTCTTTTATCTTTCAAAGGTAATGGGGCTACATGCTCAGATCTGTGTGAGGGGTCAAGGAGAATCTAGGACTCTGACTCCTTTGTTTGACATTCTTTTGGCAGAGCCCAGGCAGAAAAAGAAGCCAGCCTCTTCTGTGCCTGCTTCTTGCCGATGGCTGACGTTTACGTGTGGTTGTATCCACAGGTCCAAAGGTCTTATGTATGAGGGACCCTGCTGGACTGAAGGAGATGCAGCCGCTGTCCAGGACAACATGCACAGGGAATTGCATGAATGCAGGCTGACAAAACCAGCTGAGGGGGTGAAACCTCTCTTCTGTTTTTAAGAACTTCCAAAGTTTCTAAAAAGTCAGCCTATTATTTGAGGGGTTCCCTGCTTAACTGATATAGTCAGTGGGAGGAGGGTCCTCCTGTCTCCCACACCTCCAGACTTTCCATGGATCTTTCCAAACCAGATTCCCAGGGGGTAGGCATTTTCTTTGTCAATGAAAGGGATCCCTACAGGTCAAGAGCTGCCCTGGCATTTCTTGCTGAACTAAGTGTTTCCAGAGGCTCCAATGCAATCTTTTTTTTTTCTTTCTTTCTTTAAATGGTTCTTTTTTCTTTCTTGGACAGGCCCTACCAGGTTTTTGGAAGCTGTAAGTAAAGCCACCAGCCTCACTATGGGCCAGAAATTATCCAGACCCCCTGGGGGAATCTTATCTAGAGATTTACCAAGTAGCTTGTTGAAGGGGGGTATCACAATAAAAGAAAATAAAGTCTGAGTAGGGTCTCTCTATTCCTCCCTCCCCATTTTCTAAATGAGAACAAGCTGTTAGTGTCGCCAGGCCTAATATCTTCAGGTTGCACTTGGAAATTAAAGTCTAATTGACTTCATGGTTCTTAGGTTTCGGCTCCTAATAGACTGACTCCTCAAGTAGAAAGCTGTAAGCTTGAGGCCAGTAGCCCCCTATATTGTACCTCCCATACTCTATAATGCTCTCCTATTTTAGTGGCCCGATGTCTTCTTATAAGGATGTAATTTGGTGTGTGTGTGTGTGTGAGAGTGCGCATGTCTGATTTTTTAACCTACAGCATTACTGATCTTTCCAAGGATAACACACTTTTATTGGAATAATTTTGGAAATGGGAGAGACTTAGCAAACCAAGTTGGAGAATTTTTAATCTTGCCTACTTGAATCTTAATATCTTAAAAGGAAGTGTGCCGTGTAAATGTACAGCACTGTTATTAAAAAGTCTGCAGGCTTTGCTTATGCAAATGATTCCTGCTGGGAAATCTCAGGCCCAGATTCTTAGGTTAACTTATATAAGATATGACAATGGAAGCATTCACACCCGTGTGCGCACACACACAACCCTTTCATCCAATATCGGTGCCTTGATGTTAAGAAAAACACGTGTGTTTCAGCGTAATGCCTTTAGCAAAACTTTTTTCCATTGAAAACAAGTATCCTTCTTATAAATGGCTTCCCTCTTCTCTCTTTTGTGCTATCATATGTTTTTAAAACTAACATTCAAGGCACGTTCAAATATTTCCTTTTCCTGATTTTACCCCTATATAATGCAGTAGTTGTACATACTGTATATAGTTGAACTCTGTTTAAGAAAATCTGACATAAGAAAATCACAGATTCTTAGAAATGAAAATAACTTAGAGAATACTTAGGTCAGGTTTTTCTAAGTGCAGTTTTATGAAACAGAAATTAGTACATGGCTATTCACTTTGTAGATGATTCACTTTTAAGGTCTCACCTTTGAAGCTCATGTAACACATTTAAAGTGTAAAATCACAACTACAGAAGCCAGGTTTTTCTCCAGAAAGTGACCTCTTGAGTGAATTTAGAATTATGCATTTAATCAAGTGCCCCGGGAATAATGACAAATTCCTGTATGCCCCTGAGTCTGCCCACATTCAGTGCCATCTACTTAAACCATTTCTCTCTTCCTTCACTTAATGAATTCCTAATCTTCCTTCAGTCTCTAACATACGGTCTTAGAAAAGCTTGTATCTCGTATTTCTTCCTATATCCATCATGATTGTAATTATTTAATCGTGGATGGAACTCTTTAATGTTATTCTTTTCTGCTAGACTGCAAGTATATGGGGACAGGGTCCCTGCATATCTAGTTCATTGCTCTATCACCAGTGCCTAAAATAATGCCTTGCACATAGTAGCTCTGCAGTAAACTGTTTGAATAGCTTCTTTTATAATATTTCCGTTCTTGCCTTTCATCAGTGCTTCTTGGTGCATTAAAAGCTAACACATCGGAGGCTGATGCTTACAGGAGGGGCTGGAAGAAAAAAGAACCACCCTGGTTTCCTCTGGTTTCCAGGATTCTAGCCTCCCCTGAAAGGAAAGGGGTCACCCAACCCCTTCGGCCAACCCTTCTCTGCTTCTCTCAGTGGCTCTCTCTCCCTTCTAAGGTTCTAGCGCTGGCTCTTGTGTTCTCTACATTCTCAACATGTTCTTCTCTCATGCATGAATCTACTCAAATGGCTTCAACCATTCCCTCCAGCTCTCAGCTCTACCTCCAGGAGTGTCTTCTGCTCTTGGAATCTCTTCATGTCTAGATCAATAGAACTGCCAACTCACCTTGTCTTCCACCCACACCCACTGGTTCTCCCAGGTTTATGGTATCCCTGCCCATGCAATCACATGGACCTGCAGTCTGAATCCCAATCAACTTCTCAAGGCAAGAAGACCTGGAAAGAAAGCTCTTCTGATTGGGCAGAGCCCAAATTTTCCTCATTGAGACACCTGTTTCTAGTTTGTGTCAATTCCTTTCATGGTGTATCCCAGAAGGTAGGAGATGTTCCCCTGATGGAGAGCCAGTTTCTGAACCTTCTGGAAGGTGGCTCACTAGAGAAAATCAGACTTTTTTAGAGAAAGTCAAAATGTAGCAACCACAGGCTTTCCATGAAATAGAATATATACAAGCACTAGGAAATTGTGAAAACCCAGGCCAATCCGTGAGAGTCATTAAGTTCTGCAGACTTTCCATGGCATTTCTGGTCTTGGCTCACTGCTTTGGAATATCCCTTTATCCATGCCTGCCCTTGAAATAATTTGCTGGCAAAGTGCTGGGGGAGAACTGTTCATGTTGGAGCTTGGGGAGTTGAACCTGAGCCCTGGCTATTTTTTTTCACTACCTGTGTGACCCCAGCAAGCAATTTCTGCTGTCTGAAACTTGATTTATTTTCATCTTTAAAAATTTTATTCATTTATTTCTAGAGAGAGGGGGAGGGGGGAGGAAGAAAGAGAGAAAGAAACATCAATGTGTGGTTGCCTCTTGCATGCCCCCAGTTGGGGACCTGGCCCACAACCCAGGCATGTGCCGTAGTCTGAGAATCAAACCAATGACCCTTTCGTTACAGGCTGGCACTCAATCCATGGAGCCACACCAGCCAGGGCTTTTTTTAATCTTTAAAATGGATCATAGTCCTTATCAGCTTCATGGGGTGGTTGTGAGAATCAACTATGATGACACATATGAGATACTTTAAAAACTGTGAAGTGCAGTAGATATTAGGGCCTATCAAATATGAGATATTTATGGGACTCCATATTCCTTCTTCATTACTTTTGTTCTCAATATACCATCTGGGTGATTGCTTCATATTTTTTCCTTAAACAAATCACCTTTAAAAACTTATTTCTTTATCCCTAAAATATATAAAAAAATAGAAAGTAGCCTGGCTGGTGTGGTTCAGCGGATTGAGAACCAAAGGGTTGCCAGTTCAATTCCCATTCAGGGCACATGCCTGGACTGCAGGCCAGGTCCCCAGCTGGGGGCATGTGAGAGGCAACCCATTGATGTGTCTGTCACACATCCATGTTTCTCTCGCTCTCTTTCTCCCTCCCTTCCCCTCTCTCTAAAAACAAATCAATAAAATCTTAAAAAAGTAGAAAATAACCATGAAAAATACAATAACTATGAAACAATACTATTAAAATCTAGCTAATACTGTTGCTTTCTAAAAGCTCTGAGCCTGAGAACCACTTCCATGTGTTTGAAGTGGAGTTGGGTAGAGTGTTCGAGGCCTTAAAGACATTTTAGCACCCGGCGGAGACTGTCTCCTTGACATAATCTGAAGGGTGGAAGAGCTGAAGAGGGAGAAACTTCTAATGTGTTTCAATTTGTAAATGCATGTCTGTGTACCAGCGAAGTTCACCTCGTGACCGGCGTGTTCACGGCCCATCCTTGAACTCTGTAAGCATGTTGGGTATAGACGGGAAAAGGTGTAGAGGGAAGAGTGTACAGCTGTGGATTGGATTTCCCACATTTAATTTGCACCCATCACACTAGTTACTGTATTTTGCCATGTACAATGTGTACCTTTTGCCTAGATTTCTGAAGGAAAAATAAGGATGTGCATTATGCATGGGTATAATTATCACATACCATGGTTATAATAATGGGTATAATAATCCTGTGCACAGTGTGCACACAAATGTGGGTGCATGTTATACATGGGAGCACATTTTACACAGCAAAATATGTCTATCATCATGGCAATTTAGTTAGTCCCTGAATCTTATCCCTGAATCTTAGCCTACTCCTCTGTAAAATGGAGTTGGTGGAAACCTTAGGAAGAAACTGTAGAACTAGGTGGAACGATGCCGGCCTGTGGCCCATGCTTGATAAGCGCAGTTACTAGGCCTAGTGCAAAGGCAAGGCTTCTATTTTTGCCCCTCATATCAAGGGCAGGACATGGTTGAAGTTTCTGGTTTTTTGGTTCTGGGGAGTATGGAATACTCAATAAAACTAAGGAGAAAATGTGGGGGGTTATTTTTCTACTAGCAAAGTAAAGAACAGAATTAAAGTGATTAATTGAATTATTATGATTTTTAAAAGATGGGAAAAAATATCAACCAAAGCAATTTCCCCCCAACAAAACTTTGCCCAGACCATCATTCACTGTTTCAAAAGAGTATTTGCAGTCAGCTTGGTGTCAAGGACTTGGCTAAAATTATAAAGCACCTAGAGGTGTTGATATTAAGTGCTTTTTAAAAAGAGAGTGCCAACTCTAAGTCTTCAGGATAAGAAGAAATATGATGGGCCCAAGGCCTTCTCAGAATTTCCTGCACTTCAAAGAGCATGTACTTGGCAATGGTTCCACAGCTTTCCTGAGTTTGGTCAACGTGGCCGAGGAAAGGCAAAACTCTAAAAATCCACACGGATGGAACTTTTCCACTGGCCCTATTTGGGAATAAATATTCATCAAGGACTAGAAACTTAAAGTAGATATCGGTCTGAGCTATGAGTTGTTTGGACTAAAGTTCAGCCGATTTTCAGTTGTCTCGCTGGCTCTGGTCTCTCAGGAGGGCCTGCTCTCCTGAGATGCAGCTGCTGTTGTCCAGAGGTCTGAGCCAACCGCCTCCCTGGGCCATGGAAACCATTGGAGTTTGTTCTCAAGAGACTTCCAGCCAGAAACAGGGGGCCCGGGTTCAGATGAAGGTTCGAGTTAGTGGTCTGAAGGAAGGAAATACGTCAAAGGCTTGGCTCATCCACCATCCTGAAGTCAATCCTTTTGTAGACAAGTTTGCAGGAGGATACTAAACTTGGAACCAGACATTAAAAATTCAGAGTCTGGTTTGGAATGGTGCCTTCCCCAACCCTCTCACTTTCACTTCCTTTTCACTTAAGATCCTCCCTAAACACCACCAAGGAAAATCCTTCCCACTCCCCTGGCCCCACTCCTACCTCACCAGTTCTGATCTCGGTCCATGAATCAGGAGGTTTTAGATTAAGCAACATATGTTGGGCCCTGGAAGAGGTTAATGGTCTCACCTACTGTATTCCACGTCTGTCTTCTGTCCTCCGCTCTCATATTCTCTCTCCCTCTTTCTGTCCCCCAGGATTCCTTGTCTCTGTCAAGAAGGGGAATCGACTTGCTCTTGCTTCTTTTGATACCTTTCCTTCTCTCTCCTATATCCTCACTTTATTCCATTTCCTTTTCTATCCATTAACATTGTTGAGCCCTTACTGTATGCTAGGCTTTCTAGGGGCACACAAAGGAGAATAAGGTGTGGTCCCTTACTCAAGCTTATAAGTGGAGAATTTAGGCACCTGCAGGATATTATGGTACAGGAGGTAATCAGGCAGGGCTGCCTGCATATATATCCAGGGCCATTCAGAAAACAAAAGTCTGCCAGTAGGAGAGTAAATCCATGCTGGGAGTTCCGAGGAGAGAGACCCTGGTCCGCCCTGACAGCTTCGTGGAGGAGGAAGCTGGGGAATGGACAGGAATTTGTCCCATGGACAAGAAGTCCTTTCAGCATGCATGTGAGGAAGAAAACATATGGTTAGGGAATGAGTGACAGATCAGTACGGGGGCCACAGAATGTTGCAGTGAGAGGTGAGGCTGAAAAGGGACTCATCACACAGAAACTTTAGTTCCAGACTAAAGTCAATGGAAAAATTCAAAGGAATCCTTGGGAGCAGGTCCCTGGGACGAAGCTGTCCATTTACACAATAGCTCCCTGGGGCCGCAGCAAGAACCTAGCCCTCAGCCTCCTGTCCCCACATCCTTCTGCTGTTTGGACACATAACACTTTCCAATTATTTATCAAATATTGTCTTTTTTACTTCTAACAGTGTTTCAAAGAAAATTTACATGTAGTAAAAATTCACAGATCTCAAGTATTCACTTGATTATGTGTATATCCCCTTTGACCACTGTCCAGAGAAAGACAGAACCCTTCCTGTGGCCCAGAAAGTCCTCTCCTGCCCCTTTCTAGTCAAGAACAACCTCTTCTCCTAAACAGACTCACTATTCTGATTTTCCATCACTGTGGACTGGTTTTGGCTGGTTTTGAAGATCACATAAATGGAACTACACAGTATGTGGACTTTTGTGTCTGACCTTTGTCAAACACATTCAAAATTACTCTTGATGCAAATATTAGATATTTTTACTACTAATTAGTTTTCTGTTGTATAAATATAACATTATTTGTTTATCCATTTTCCAATTGATGGAGGTTTGAATTATTTCCAGTGTTTGGCTATTATAAATAAAGCTGCTCCAAATATTCTTGCTAAAGTTTTTTTTGTGGACAGTAGTGAGCCTTTTTCTTAGCTATATACCTAGAAGTGAAGCTGCTGGACCATAGGGTAAGCATACATTTAAATTTATTGGAAGCAACCAGTTTTCCAAGATGATTGTATCATTTTACATTCTCCCTGGTAACACATGAGTTCCAGTTGCTCCGCATCTTTGCAAACGCTTGCCATTGTCATGATTTAGTTTTACCATTCTGTTGGGTATGTGATGCTATCTCATCATCATTTTAATTTGTATTTCTCTGATGAGTAATGAGGTTTGTCACTTTTTCCTACACTTATTAGTCATCTAGACATTTTCCTTTTTGACATGTCAAGTCACTTATTTTTTTTTTAAGGGAGACCACTCCAGTTATTTTTTTTTAAATATTTTATTTATTTATTTTTAGACAGAAGGAAAGAGAGGGAGAGAAACATCAATGTGTGGTTGCCTTCCACATGGCCCCCACTGTGGACTTGGCCCACAACCCAGGCATGTGCCCTGACTGGGAATCGAACTGGCGACCCTTTGGTTCGCAGTCCATGCTCAATTCACTGAGCTACACCAGCCAGGGCTACAAGTCACTTATTTTTTTAAAAAATTGGACTGCCTTTTAAAATTATTGATTTATAGAGGTTATTTACATATTCTGGATACAATCCTTTGTCAGATACATGTATTAGGAATATTTTCTCTCTGTGGATTGTCTTTCACTATCTTAGTGGTATCTTTTAATAAAAGCAGGTTAATTTTAATGACCATATTTCATATTTATTGAGCATTTCCTCCAGATGGAAAAGTCACAAGGATATAAAACTTAGATTACTCTACTACTCCTTTAGCATTCCATATAGTAATAAGCCACGACAACTTTGCAAGTAATTTTAAAAAGCTCTTAAAAGGTATTTTCTTTATTTTCCGAGGTTTTCAGCTTTTCCTACATAGCCTTCTCTGATTTCGTATTACTCTTCCCTCCTTTTCATAAATTAGGTACTTTGCATGGGAAACAGTGCTAATTTTGCATTAGTATTTATGACATGGGTTTGGAGCACTTCTCACAGTGCTTTGAAATTTCTTATTCCATTCCCTTGACACATTTTCCACTTAAAAAACTCTCTTCTAAGAAACGGGAGAGTCTGGTGGTGTGGACGTGGCCTTGCCCACTGGCTAATGATGGGAGAAGAGGGAGACAACCTGCCCACAAGTCACAAAACCGACGCTGAACAGAACGTGGGGGTCGTCTGTTGGTCATCTCACTCCACTAAAAGCACATGTCAGGTCTCCTGGAAGGTAGGAAGTAACCCCAAAAAGATGGTCTGACCTTAACCCTGACCGATAAGTAGGCGATGGTTGGTGAACCAGAACAAAAATGTTTTAAAAAAGTAGCCAGTGCATCTTGAACTAAGGAAACAGAGAGAACCAATGGGGAGAAGTTGGAGAGTGAGAGAGAGATTTTAGCTCAAATTAAGAAGAGCTAATAATTAGAGGGGTTACAAAGAACCGGATCTCTTTAGGAGGTATCAGTCTCAACAGTGGTATTCTTACAGCATCTGGCTGCCCAGTTCATCTCACGTTCAAGGTTTTAGATGGGGTGCTTGGACAAAAATAGAGTTTTTAAGTCTTTCTAGACTTGCAATACTATGAAACCCTAAATTCTAATCCTTGTTTTTCTACTAACAAGCTCTGTGACCTTGAGTAAGTCACTAAACTGTCAGATCTATCTCCTTGTCTGTTAAACAAGGAGGCTGATCTAGAGAATCTCTAAGGCCCATTCCACTGCTTAAAAACAAATTCTAATTGTTGAAATATACAGTACAAGAATTATTCAAATAGGCATATGACTATTTCCCTTGTGAGGGTCCCAGTCAGGGCTGGGTCCAAGGAAAGGCACAGGGCAGGTGACAGTAGGGGTCCTAATCAGTGTGAGTCTCACAGCTGTGTCTCCCTGCAGGCTGGTTGGGCCTGTTGGCCGTGGAGGAGGGCAGACATGAGGAAACGCAGCTTTTCCACCAAAACTTGCCCTTCTTCAGATCTTTTCAAAAACAGGGATGATTCCTATAATTTCATTTTCTCAGTTAATTGGCATGGAATCATCTGGAATCTTTTTTTCTCTGTTTAACGCACCATATGCAACTGACAAAAATGAAGAACAATCATCCCAATGGCATTTCAATACCAGACTATGTATTTTTTCATTTTGATACATCATCTGCTCTAACATGGCACAAAGAAGCACCCACACTTATAGACCTGGTCAGGAATCTGAAATCAGAACAGTGCAAAAGGAGTTGTTTTGCCGCAAGATTCTAGATCTTGTCAATTGAGTTCCCCTATTTCAAAAGCTGATTTTCTTCCTCACAGTTCACTAAGGAATCCTAGTTGGGATTCTGTTCTTCTAATAATCATTTAAATGGTATCAGAGTCTACAGGTGAAGGCTCTTTGAAATGTTTTCATGTTTTCACACAAGCAGTGTGCTGAATCTAGGGTATGTGTATGATTTTTTGTTCCTTGCTTTAGATATTTATTGCCTATCCTCAGTTATATTTTATTTTCTTCTCTCACAACATGAATCTACGTCTTCCTGCCCAAAATTCAAACTCAGTGAGGGTAGGTTTGCTGGCACTCTGCTGCTGGGCTTAGGAGAGCCCTAAGAAGTACTGCCGTAAGAAGTTTTCTGTAGGCCAGCCTGGCAGGCGCTGCTATCCTACCACCCCCAACGGTTCTGTTTGCGAGGCAAGAGGCACAAGTTCTCAGATGAGAAAGCAACAGACATGCATCATGGATTGCTACGGAAGGATGTGTTTCTCCACGGTGGAAGATGGATGATACTCCCCCAGGTAGAAGTTACACACGACGGCACACAAGGGTGTCAGACTTGGAAGGCATAAACCAGACTGTGGCCTGATCCTAATAGCTCATTCATCCTTGTCTTTCAACACCTGGCTCAAATGTCGCCTCCTCTGTCAGCCTTCCCTGACCTCGCCAGGTAAGGTTAAGTACTTCCTCTTCTGATCTCACTGGGTTTCATGTCCATGCCTCTGATCAAGGTCGTCAGACAGATGGAATCTTCGATGGCTGCCCTGGCCGGTCCTCTTCCGAAAACTTCAGCCTCTGGGATGCCTTTCCTTCCACTTCTCCAGTCTCCAGCTCACTCCCTGGCATATAGTACTTGCATAATATGTTTACACAGAATGAATTTTTAAAGTTGGGCAAACCAGAGGTAGAAATAAGTTTCATTAAAATATTTTTATTCTCTTTACCACGTCACTCTCATTAGTTCTTTTAATAGTGGTAAACAACTCATGTTTAACACACATTCATGACTTGTCGAGTGCTGTGTTAAGAACTTAATAGATTACTGTTGTGAGGAAAACAATTTTTAGGCCCATTTTATTGATGAAGAAACTGAGGCTCAGAGCTAATGTGACTTGTCCAAGGTAATAGGAAACGAGGCAGAGCTGGGATTCAAACTCAGTTTTTCCAAGTACCTCAGACCTCAGTCTTCTAGAGTTGTGTGCATGTGTGTGTTTATCAATGCGTATGTGTACACTTGTGTTTGTGTGTAGAATACTGTTAAAGTTTTATTTCAATGGAAGTCTTAATATAGTTAGATTCTTTTGACTGTCTGAAATGAAAGCATTCCTTCTCAGAACAATATTTTAAGTGTATATAATAAAATATATAGAACTGCAAAGGAAACTGATTTTACTGAAATAATATCAATATAAAAATCTGTGATTTGGTGACATTCATGTCTTTATTAAATTAATTTACAAGATCTACCAATGGTTCTAATCACTACTACTGTAGAATGAGAGATAAGGACATTGGGCATCTGCCACCACTGGGACAGGTTATGAAAATACAAGTTTTCCATCGGTATCAAGGGCACAGGGCCTGCGTCTAGCTCTCTATTTCTAATGTAAATGTCATGTGCAATAGCTTTGCTTTTTAAAAAAGGCACAGGGGCTGCTAAACTGCCAGGGCTTTTTGTCTTCATTCATAATGGAAGGAAATGCTGAATTTCAGTTAGACGTTATGGGTATAAGGATGCAATATTCTTAATTTACATTTCTTGGTACCCTCAAATCTATCCACAGATCCCTGGTTTTTAACCTCTCCTCTATCTACTGACAAGATTTTAAAAAAATCTCCCTTCCAGACTTCCTCTAGGATAAGAAGCTCCCAGTGTTGACCCCTTCCCATATTAGGGGCAGATCATCCTCACAAGGACACCACCAACCACAGGGCCAGGGCTTAGTGGGGAGGACAGGTGGTGGGAGGTGGGTGGGTGGCTCTCCTCTGGGCTAAGGGCTGGGCTGGACTCCACTTTCCCTCCACCTCTTCTAGCCAACAGATGAGCAAGGTCAGTCACCTCAGTGCTCAGACTCATGAATCAGTACCTGGAAACGCCACTTAGTCATGCAGCCCAAATAGATGCTGCCTTCTTAAGGCAGGTTTATTATGGAGTCTTAGTCAGCCAAGAGCCCTTTCCCCATGCTCCTGCCCTTTGGTGCCCCTGATATCAGTACCATGAGGGACAGAGCCTCTGAAGACACAGACTGAGCACAGACAACTTGTCTACCACCACAGGTCTTCAAGGAGGCTGAAGTGGCCACTGGTTACCTGTGGCATCTAGGAGCTGCCCGTGGTGGTCAGTCCCCTTGCCTCAGACTTCTCTTCATTCAATGCTCTTTTTAAATGCAACAATTGGGAGAAGAATTATGCTCATTCCACTGTTACACTGTAGAGATGACCATTGAATGGTTGGGATGTGGCTCAGATGTGTGCAGTGCTGGAAAATCTGAGGGAGGGTAGGTAGCAAAGGAGGGGAAAGAGGGGTGTGTGTCTGTGTGTGTTGGCACAAAGAATCATAGAACACTGGCATTATTTGGCATTTTCCCCATCTTTATGAGAAATGAATTCCACCACACTCAAGGACTCAAGTTTACATGGCTGGGACCAAAACTTTCTTATTCACTGTCTTGTGTTCAGCGCTCAGCACAGATCCTGACACACAGTATGTGCTGAATAAATAAATGAGACACCCACGGCTTGGTGAAGGTAAGTGCCTGTGTAAGATCACATGTTTAGGGCCAATGATTGGTTGCCTCTCTAGGCAAGAGGAGGGTTGCTTTTTGGAAGTGTAGCAACCAGATACTCAGGGCAAACTGTTGTCATTGTCATGATTTTGCATATGACGAAGCCTGAATGTATTTTTGGCTAGGTCTAAGTTTAGCTATAAAGAGAAGATCCTGCAATCTGATACCTTAGAAGTCACATGTGATGTAGGTAAGCTGGACTTGGTCTTCCAAGTTCCAGCATTTAATTATCTCTGGGATTTCTGCTCTGTGCTGATGGGGAGGATTCTAATAACAGCAGGAGGAAATAGTTTTTGAGCACTTTCTATGCACCTAGGCACTTTCCGGGCTTTATCTCATTAATTATTGTTTAAATATAGAACTTATCAACTCTTCTCTCTCAAATGAGGACTGAGAGGTCCAGAAAGAAAAAGTGACTTGGCAAAGGTCGCAGACCTAGCAAATGGCAGAATACGAGTCACATCTAGGTGTCTGTGCTTGCAAAGGTCATGTGATTAATCACTCCTCAAAATGGCCTTAACCTATGGCCAAAGCTAAGTTCATAGCCAAAATGTTCACTTGACCTTCTGAAGTTTGAGGGTATAAAGTGGACATGACATCAGAGTATTCTAAGCATGGAAGTGATGGTATATAGAACATACCCATTTCTCCTTTATTCATCAAAGATGCTGTGAGTCAGTGTACCCCTCAATTATGTTGCATATAAATTTTGGGTACACCATTTCTCCCCCATGTCCCATCCACAACATTAAGGGATTGATCAAGCAGATCACTAGATTCTGTTCAGCTCTTTTATATAATAATTCATTTGCATTTTCTCCAAAGATTGGTTTCACAAAGGAGCCAATGTTTTAAAACAGGAGGGCAAGAAAAACAATCCATAAAGAAATCATGTGGATTTGAAACAGCCACCATGTGCTGAACTCTGGTGCTCCTTTGTCCTGCAAGAATGAGTTGCCAAATGGAGCCTTTGGTTTCTGCCTCCTCAGCAATCTTATTCCCTTTTAAAGTGTGTCCTGGTAGGGGCTGGGGCCATGTTTTGCTTGGTCCTGATTCACGTGCTTGGGTAGACCATGAGTCAGCCTGACCAGGCATGGATACACAAGCTTATTCATAGGCTAGAATTTCCTGGAAGCTCTGGGCCTGAGATCTCTAGGATTTCTTTTTTTCCTTTTTGTCAACTGCTACTGCTTCTTCAGTGATTTCAGGATAACGCTGTATGATTCCTTAGATTGTCTCTATTTTAGCTTAGAACTCTTCCCTAGAGAAGCCTGCCAGTCTTATAGAAAGCCAAGAACCAGGTGAAATCTAGAAAGCCCTTGCTGTATACACACCTGGGAAATGGCTTTGATTTGGTGTGGGTGGCAGTTTATACCTGGTAGTGACCAAGAGATATCAGAGAGGGAAAGATGCCTAGCAACATTTAGCAAATGCTGGGCAGTTCCTGAATCAGACTCTCACTGTGTAGGAAAACCTTGATCTCTGTGAAACTTATAGTAATAATCATAGTCTCTCTCCACTAGACTTCTGCTTCTGATGAAAACCTTCTGGTTTTTTCTTGTAGTGGAAAGAGCTTAAGTTTTGGAATTAGAGAAAACTGGGTTTGTGTTCCTAACCTGCCATCATACGATCTTAGGCAAATCATTTAAATCCTTAATTTACTCATGTGTAAAAAGGACATTAATACTTTTGCATAGTAGTCCTTAAGGCCAAATGAGAAGAAATGAGAGAAGATGTCAAGGATCCTGTGTGCATTCAAGAGGTGTCTTTCCTTCCTCTCTTGTGTCTTTCCTCAAACCTGTCTGTCCTAACAGAGAACAGATGAATCAGTCTTCCTGCAGAATGCTTAGGGGACAAGAATGCAAATCAATGGCAAAAGTAAGGCCAAACATGTCCCTTCTGAGAAAAAGAATGTAAAAGGGTTTGCATCTCATATGAAAGAGCAGACAGTGGGCCAAAAAGTTGATCTGGGAATTTTACAAGGCTTTGTAATTGCATTATTGTTTCTGTTTTTTGTGGAAACAACTATATTTACACGTCAGAGATTGGGACTTAGATGCAAAATGTAAATTTCAGCCACTAAGTGTCTATAGGGGCACATATGAGACCCAAGTTTGTGTTTAATTCTTTCCATAAAAGCTTTATAGAAAATATTTCTTGAGCTTCTGTAGATATGAACCATTGATATGTGCGAAGCTCCACCATGGGTGCTGGACACACCAAATGTTCCGTGAGGAGTTAAGGAAATGTCATGATCTAGAGGGATTCCTGTAGAAGTGACTGGCCCTGCATCTGGTGAGATCGTGGCAGCTGCCAGCCAAGTAAAAGGTGCGGCGGGGGGGGGGGGGGGGGGT
>PVJI01002700.1:0-50222 GCA_004026765.1 Micronycteris hirsuta | reverse complement strand
TTTCTCATTCATGGTCTGCCACTTCCTAGGAAAAGTGACCTGTCCAAAGTCACCTAGTGTGTAAATGCCTGCAGTTATTATCAAGACTCAACTCCTTCCCAGAAAAGTTGTCTTAGGGTAAATAGTTAAATAATATTGGACGAGCATTAGGGACATAAGAACTCCCAAGGTCTGTACTTCAATAACGTATTTTTATTTTATACACATTTTGAATATGCAACTTGGAAAGAAAGAATGATTCTCCTTTTAAATGTCAAATCAAATACCTCTTCTAAATTTGACTCTAGTGGCTTGCAGGAGGAAATATCCCCTCACTTCTCTGTTCCTTACTTTATCCTCACCAGAAGTGGCTGGAGTAGGGGTGGAAAGAAAGATACACACAAGGGCCTGTGCATCTGTCCCTCCTTCTTGGTGCCCAGTCTTTGCTGAATTCTATTCTTTTTCTTACTCGTCACCTTTGGTTGTTTAATGTGGAGAGATTAAATTGTAGGGTCTTGGAGGGGAGTAGCAAAGTATTTTTCCATTGTCCTACTTATAGAGCCGTTGTAAACCCTGGGCAAGGAGAAGGTCTTGGAGCTGAAATGGCTTAGATTAAAGCCCAGAGATGCTCTGTGATGAGGCCGTTCCTTGCCTCCCATCACCACAGGGGAAAGTCAGTCATCAGCCCCCAGCTCCGCATATTCAGACACGTGTGCATAGTATGATGAGCATCTGCAACTTACAAAGTAATGGCTTCAGCATCTGTTTTTGGACATCATTTAAGAAGGTCTTAGGTAATTTATTTTTTCTTCCTTTTCCTTCTTTTTCTTTCTTTCTCTCTTTCTTTTTAATTTTTTAAAATAAGGCTCTCTTTTGGGCCAAGTTGCTTACACACCTATGGGCATGTCTCCAATGCCTTGGCTATTAAGGTCTTTAAGTGACAGCTTAATATATTTTTAAGATTGAGGGAGCCAGCGACAATTCTCGAGGAGCCGTGTTTACGTTGGATCGGCTCGCCCAGGCGACACGCCAGCAGTTTTGCACACTGAAGGAACTGGAGGTGAAAGCAGGAAGGGCTGAGTACAGAGGGGAGGGGCAAGCTGAAGGACAGGAAAGCCAAGAGGGATGTGATGTGGACAGGGTGGAGGGAGACGCCCAGCTGAACCTGGCAATGCACTTAGAAGAGCTGTCATTGAATGCTCCTCCAACATTGTGCTGAGGGGTGAAAAATAGAACCTTTTGGAGC
The DNA here is from genome assembly GCA_004026765.1 of Micronycteris hirsuta. NCBI lineage: Eukaryota > Metazoa > Chordata > Mammalia > Chiroptera > Phyllostomidae > Micronycteris > Micronycteris hirsuta. The sequence continues at coordinate 48,997 of PVJI01002700.1, read as the reverse complement.
CAGTCCATTGGCACATACTCAGTCAACAGTGCACATGCTCTTAGATCTCTTTGTTCTAGTCCTTTCCGAATCCTACAAGCTCCTTGGCAGCCAAGGGGCCTGTGTTCTTACATAGCCTAATAGGCTTCGGCACACCTTCTCAGCAATCTCCAATAAGGAGCTGGAGCCCTGTGAGCCTCAGTTTCCTTATCTCAAAAGTGAAAAGAATTCCGTGTTCTTTTCCAGGACAGTTCTATGACTCCAGAGTGAAATGCTTGATGATTGGCCATCTTTGTTCTGTGTAAGCAGATTTTGTATCTGTTGGGCTAGAATGAAGACAAGATCTTTGGTTCTTGTCCTGGCTGAGCAATGGGTTTTGGTTACACTGAACGAAAATTAGTTGCTCTAGTTATAAAGCAGTTACGAAGAAAAGGGTGTCCTTCATTTACCAGAAGACTCCTTTCAGCATTCACATACCCATGGAAGTAAACTGCCACTGGCAATAGTGATGGCCAACTCTGTTTGAGAGTTCACGTGCTGAGTCCCTTTATATACACCATCTCATTTAATAATCACAGTCACCTTGGGGGGTAGATGCTGATATTGTCTCCCCAATTTTCAAACAAGGACACAGACGCAGAAGTTAATTAGCTTTCCCAAGAGCACACAGCTAGTAAGTGGTAGAGCTGGGATTTGAACCCAGATCTGTTTACAGGAATATTAGTACTCAAAATTCTTAAATATATTTAATAAACAATAGAAGAACAAATCCACAATAATGGTTGATTCCACCAAGAGAAATGGCATTTGGACTTCAAAGCCCTTTGTTACCAAGAAATGTTGGCTATTTCATCATTCTCAGGGATTCTCTGTGCTACGAAACCTCTCTTTCCCAGTAGGAAAACAAATAACTGAGGAGCAGCCATCCAATAGAGCATTTGACTTAACTGTTTCTAAGCTTTGCTACTGTGTTTGTGACCCATGGTGAGCCCCTCAGTCTGCCCAGGATGGGTTAGTGACCTCCAAAACTACTCTCCCTTCTTTCCTGAAGACTTTTTATGACTTTGCAGCTGCTGGGGATTCCTGCACCCCCTCCCCTTGGGGGCAGGACAGTGGAGACAGCTTGTATGCCATTTAAAACCATTTCTCATTTTGTAAATAGGTCCCTCGCAGCTCTAAGAGTCTATGAAATTGTTTTGAAATGCCTAAGTGTGATTATGCACCCTGAAGCCAAACATTATAAAACCCCCCACTGTTACAGATTTAACAAGTAAATATGTAATAAAAGGTTTTCAGCATGCTGTTGATACGACACGATGTTTAATCCCTGCTGTAATGCTCAGCAAGGAGAGCTTCTACTCCCTTTCCTTGACTTTTTGAGTTGAAGACATTGGTTAAGCTACAAAGTGGCGATCTTCCTACTGATTGTCACAGTCCCAAGAGGTAAAAAATATCTGTCCTTTCATCTCTACCCACCACATTCTTTCTCTAAGCCTGTAATTGGATCTAAATGAAAAATAAACCCTTTGCAGGCTGAGAAAGTTGGCACCAGAGGGGACAAGAAGGAGAATATGTTCCACCTCTAACCTAGATAATCATGCTCTCCTATGCAAAGAAAAATAAAAACAAGACAAGGGAATATAGTTAAAATATCATAAGAACTCTGTCCAGTGACAGATGGCTACTAGACTTATCATGGAGATCACATCATAAGGTGTAAAGTCACTGCAGGGTGAGGCCAGAGTAGGTTTACAGTTGTGAGTATGTGAAACACAGAGTTTATTCTTATATTATTATTTATTAATTATTGTATGATTTTCCATATGAACAATAAACCTCCTTTTGCTCCACCCTGTAAATGTTGTACACCCAAAAACTAATATACTATATGTCAACTGTACTTTAATTTAAAAAAGGAATCAAGTTATAAAAGCAAAAAACAAAATAAAACAAGGCTTCCTCCAACTGTGGTCTTAATTTTTCAGAGGGGAGGGGGTTTCCATGGACCCTATCTCATGTTATACACCGACCATCAGTCAGCTGGTGCTAAAACCATAATCATCTGACTTTCCAAAGGACAGTGGGACTCTGCCTATTTAGCCCTGAACTCTTTTACTTGGAATGAACTTGGGGAGGTAGTTCAGACACAAACATCCTGGAGCTACCAGCTAAAACACATAGTGCACAAAATGTACTGTCCGTGAACATTCTGGTCTTAGCTAAACGGATATTCAAAGGTTCACTCGTGGTTTATTGAGTCTCATTGTGTATGACATGCTTTGCTGGAACAGAGGTGAGCAAGAAAAGTTTGCCCTTAAGGAGTTTAGAAAGATGCATAGAGACATCAGAGCAGTGCATGCCGGACTCACTACTAGGTAGAAATTAATAGGCACCTTACGATGGTCTAAAGTGTTATGAGAATTCCATAGAAGGAGGGATGACTTGATTCTGCAAATAGTCTGGCAAATGCAGGGCGGCACGGTACATTCCGGAGAAATGCCCTGATGGAGTCTGACTCGGTGTACGCATTAAGACGGGTCCGCTGGACTCTGTGGGAGTTGGTGAAGGTCAGCTGTGCAGTGGTGCGGCTATAAATCAGATGTGTGAATGCTGTGCCTCTAAATGGCTGGCTTGCACTTTTATTTGGATTCTGACATAGTTTCTTTCTTTCTTTTTTCCCCTCTTGTTCTACCCCACAGGTAATGGCAAATGTCTAAGGAGGACTTTGCCCTGCAAGACTAAGTTCCCTGAAATCAGAGTTTAAAAGTAACTGATCTGGAACTTCTTGGGGCACCTCTCTATTTAGTACCTAGGATACTACCCTGATTCATGAATCCCTCAATAAGGCTTATTAGATCTTTTTAATAAGGGGCAGGGGGAGACTGCTGTGGGAGATTAACCCACAGGGTACTATTACTGTTACTGCGCTGCTGGCGGGGAGGTGGGGGCTATTATCCCGGCATTGGAAACAGGGAAAGTGGCGCTCAGAAAAGTGACTTGGTCAGTAGGACGCAGCTAAGAAATGGCAGGGCCAGGGCTTTAATGTAAAGGCTCCCCTTATGCTCTGCTGCGTGCTGGAACCAACTCTCGCTGACCCTGGGCCTCAGTTTCCCCATTGGCCTAGGCTGTCTCTGCTTTCTTCCAGCTCCTGTTCTGAAAGCCTCTGCCCTCTCCCAACTGCACTCAGGTAGGTGACTGGGGGGTGTTGGAGCTACAGGCACAGCTGCAGGCCCCTCCTGCAGTAATTCACCCGTGACCTTCTGGGCTCCCGGCCAGCCCTTCTTGAAAGGGAAACGTGCAGACCCTGGAGACAGAAATTAGTTCCCGTGCCCTGGAACTGCTGCCATTGCCAACATCACCAACTAAAGAAACATGTGTGTGAAAAACACAAAACACTAAGGTGAGGGCAAAAGGGGGGATTCCTTGTGAGTAAATAGTATATGCCACTCCTCAATCCCACCCCCAACCTTCACCTCAATCGCTGGAGGGAGGAGGGAGAGGAGGAAGGAAGGGTGCCCCCCCCCCAGACCATTGGATTACCGTGTAAAAAGTTAGGTTTTACCTTACCTAAATTTTAATTAGCATCACCAAAGAACTAAGATCCATTGCAATTACTTTACACAAAGACCTTTTTGGGGGTGGGGGCGGGGGTTGCCTGTTAGTTTAAGCAAGTATTCCCAACTATTTGGTTTTCTGTGAAGTCTTGGAATTTAATGAGTTTCCTTCTCACTACTAGCTAAGTCTCCACGAACACATGGGAGAGAGAAACGGGGAAAAGAAAGTGCCTGGGTAAATACAGACATATCGCAGCTCACCTTCTGAACTCCTGGGTTGAGGTCCTTGGCCACCTTTGCCATCTTCTTACCGGCTGGAGAAGCAGCGCCTGGCTTCTCAGGCAGAGGCGCGAGGGCGCTCAGCTGGGACAGCGGTGGCTGAATGGCCAAGTTCGCGGGCCCAGGACGAGCTCTGCGCGCCGCGGGGCGCGGCGGGCCCTTTAATTGGAGAGTGGGACTCCCTCTAAAACCTCGCCAGCCAATCCGCTCGGGCGCTCGCACTTGGCCAGCCAATCCCAGCGCGCAGCTCCCCCTCCTCCCTTTGGGAATCCAGGGACCGGCCTGAGGCTACAGCAGAGCGAATGCTGCCCTGACGTCAGTGCGGCGGCCCTGGCCTGCCCAGTCGGCTCGCAGCCGTCCCCGGAGCGGCAGGAATCTGCCCCCACGCCCTTCTCCTTTAAAGGACAACCGACAGAGGGTGGGGCGGGCCGCTGGGTCCGCGATTCATTCAGGTCAGAAGGGAGAGTGATCAAACAGGAAGGCGGAGGTATTTTTAGTGAGCTGGGTCCAAAAATAAATGCTGAGCTGTGTTCCCCTCCCACCCTTTCTGCCTTGTCGCGGGAGGGGTGCGAGCAGAGGGGGAGGTAGGTGGTATGCAGGGGCATTGCCTTGCTGGCTAACGTTTCCCAAACCTGGGCAAATTCTCCGATCACCAGAGAGGAGGTGAGAGTCCAGCGAGTTATGAATTTCTTAACGTAAAGTTTGTGAAGTATTCATATGCTTTTCCTAACTTGGTCTGTTGTAAATCCTCTTGATTCAGCGAAGAAGAGAAGAGTATCCTGATTTTATAAGTGCTAAGATGTACACCTTCACTCCTTACCAGCGTGTTTTCTTACTGTGTCCATGTAGTCATCTCATTATTGCCGTGAACACTATCACTCCCATTTGACAGACGAGAGAATATGACCAGAGAGGTTAACTGGACTAAAGTTGAACTCTTCAGCAAGGCTTTAACCCTAGACAGGGGGTGAGAACTCGCCTGGGGAGAAGGGGCACAGGATAAAGCCATAATCTAGGAAACTCGTGCTGCAGCATCTAACATACCTGCTGGAGAGCCCTGGCCAGCTCTTCCCTCACTATGCTGTGTTGTCTGCCTATAAATCCACATTCCTCTACTGAGCCAATTCCACAGACCTGGGTTTCCAGAGCCATTTTCCTTGCCTGGACTGAGGTCAAAACACAAGCCCCTTTTCACCCTGGAGAGAAAACTGCTGTCATGGGAGTGTCATCCTGTACCCCACATTGGTCGTCCCACCTGCCAGAAACCAGGACTCAAGTGGGCTAAAATAAAACCAGGTTGCAGGGAGGTGGGAGGGTGGTTTTGTTTCAAAGTACATCATGTGGGACTGATTTGGGGGGACAGGGAGAGCTGCAGGTCACATTCTAGGACTTTCTTATTGGAGATACTTTTCCTTCTTAAAGCCCCATCCATTTGGTTCTTTACACAACATCGTCACCAGCAATCCCAGATCTTAACCAATGATCCTAAATTGTGATTCCTTTTTCACATTCCCAGAAAGGGCTTTCTGACTGGGACTCCCTTTTCCCAAGACGAGGGATGGCCTTTTTCTTCTTTCATGAATTTCTGCTCTAGTTGGGATTTGTCTTGCTTGCTTCCCCAGCTCTGGCCCCAATACCCGCACATGATAGACATTCAGAACTCATTTGTGGAGTGAACAGAGGTTGGACTCAGGCTTTTAATCAGCGGCGAGCTGCCAAGGTGAGACTAGGGAGAGATGGTGCAATGCTACACCTGATCTGGTTTGTCCCGGCTTCCAAGGTGGGCTGTGTGTTAAACCAGTGTGCAAGATAATCTGTAGCCAACAGAAGCCTGGCCTGAGAGAGGTTTCCACGTGAGCAGTCGTTTTTGTAGCAAAGTCTTGGAACAATAGTGCTGTACTGGGTTGCAATGCCCAAAGCCTTTATATTTCTGAGGTGTGGGAACAGCAGCCAGGAGAATAACAAAGGCAAGCTTTATCCATTACAAACTAGGCAGAAGCCTTTCCAGTGAAGTCATTTCCCTCTCCCTTCCCAGGTACCTTCATGCCTCATCTTGAGAAATTGTTGTTCCATGGAACAGTTCTAATTTTATTAGCTTTAACACTGTTAGCTCCAAACCCAAGACCCCCTTCCCCTCTCCTTATTTTTTACCTTTGGCCTCCGTTTCAATGAAGGGGTCAGATATCATGGCTGTGTGAGGATCGGGAGCTACTGCTTGGAGTGGCCCTCTCTCTCCTTTCTGTAAAGAGCCTGTTGTGGCAGACAGGTGATCCCGCTGCCTGCCAGAGCTTGCTCTCTCTCTAGCTGAGGATGCTGACTCTGACGCTTTCAACTTGGCTGGACACCTGGACAGATCACTCTAATCTGGAACTATTCTGGAAAATGGAGGCAATGTGGCCATTACACCCCAGCCTCACTCCAACTCTGAGGTCTATTTGTTTCTCTTTGGAAAAAAACCAGGGTCTGTTTTCCAGGCTGGAATAGTAGAGAGATCTGACTTCTCCAAGGTTCATGACTTTGCGGTTCTGGGACTTACTAGAAGCTTCATTCATCCATCATGCAGTTTTGGGGTACCTGCCTTTAGCCAAACCCTGTGCTATGTATGTGCTGGGGACACACAGGTAAATTAAAGAATCTCTCCCCTTCAAGAACATCTTGGTATAGTAAATATCTCTGGGGCTCTCTGGTAGACAAAGCTCTCTGTTACTTGAACTTCAAGCCAACTACTCTGAGAGAAAACAGAGATTAGGACAGTCAAGGACTCTATCCAAGGTCACACAGCCAGTAAGTGGAAAAACTGAAATTTGAACTCAGAACTTCTAACTCCAGACTGTGGTGTTTCAATTACACCCCACTCCTAAAATGACTGTTGAGGATTGATGACAAGGAAAAGAGTAGGCACCTGGAGTAAGATGGTGGTGGTGTCCTCATCATTATCACTGGGTTTGTCCTAACTGGGATTTCTGACTCATGCTGTCTTCACCATTCATTCATTCATTCAGCAAACATTGAGCTGGGATCTACATGGGTTAGTCCCTTAGCTGTGGATTCAGAAGACAGTGAATAAGACAGGAAAGGTTCCTGCCCTCAAACAGCTTCTATTCTAGTGAGCAGAGACTGTCATTAAGCAGGTAAACAGATGATTAGATAAGGTAACTAAGCATGGTAAAGAGTGTCTTGGAGGAAACAAATGGAGGAGGGATTCACTGGATGTGCCATTCCTTCAGATCAGGTGGTCCAGAAAGGCCTGAAGATGGAGGTGACATGTGAGTTGAGACCTGAAGAAGGAGAATGAATCAGCTATGAGTAGAGCCACCATGGAAAGAACATTCCAGAAGGTTGGAGTCATGTGTACAAGGATCCTAAGTTGGACATGAGCTTGCTATGTTAGAGAGACCATAAGTTAGTGTGGCTGGAGGGAAATGAGAAACAGGGAGAATACATGAGAGGACCTGAGAGGGGTGGTCAGGGATTAGATCATGTTGGGCCCCGAGGTCACACTGTTGTTTTTATCTGACAACAGTGAGAAGCTATAGATCATTGCTTTCCAACTGAGGCATAATGTATGCCATATATGCCATTTCATAGTTGCTAGTAGCCACATTACAAAAAGTGAAAAGAAACAGGTGAACTATTTGTATTTTATTTATCCAAAATATTGTCATTTCCATCTGTGATCGACATAAAATGTTATTGAGATATTTTACATTCTTTCATACTACACCTTTAAAATTTGGTTTGTCTTATATTTATAGGACCTCTCAGTTGAGGTCAGCCACATTGCTAATGCTCAATAGCTACATGTGGCCAGTGGCTACCATATTGGACAGAGAGTTATAGAGTTTTAAGCAGTGGTGAGGACATATCTGATTTACTATTTAACACCCAGCAAGGACACCCAACCCCTCATTATCAGGTGGTGAGACCAAGAGGCTGGGACCTATAGCTAAAAGCCTAGTCTACTCTGTGTTTCAAGCACTTTGCTGGGAGGGACAGTCACTTGTCTAAAGTCACAAAGCTAGAAAGAGGCCAAGCAAAACCTTGAACTCAGATCTTTTGGTTTCATGCCAGACACTTTAGGAAATCCCCAATAATCCTGGCTCACAATGATGATGTTTTTATTGTTACAGTGTAGCAAGCATGGCTTAGTTGAATGATGAGGGCTTCTTTTGGTTATGATTTTTAAAAAACATATTGTGCTCATTAAAAACACTCTACACTCAGGAGTTAGTAGATATAAATAATCCATGAACCACATAGCATATTTTAATGTGTATTAATTGATATAAGTACAGGTCGGGGAAAACGTAGGATTAGAGTTGTGAGTATGCAAAACACTGAGTTTATTCTTGTATTGTTTATTAATGTATTATTTTCCATATGAACAACTGTACACCTACTTTTGCCCTACCATGAACCACATAATACATCTTAATTTGTATCAACTTAGACCATCATTTACACCATATATATGTGAATTGTTCACAGCTTAGACATTTTGGTTTCTTTCCTGCTTTCTTACAGTGACTTTAATTTTAGAATAACTATTTAATTTTCTCCAGATTTTTGGATGCCCTCCTAGATCAAGAAAGGGTTTGGCTTTAAGGCTGAAACATCTGGATAAAACAAAACATGGTGGTCGGACCCAAGTGTTCTCCTGCCCTGTAGCCTATCTTTGACAGGGACCGTGAAAGACACAAAGAGATCCATCCATTGTGAAGGAGCACTGGATCAGGAGTCCAGAGCCCTGCATTTTGATCCTAGCTTTGCTAAAAATCGTGTGGCTGACCATCATCTGCAAGGCTACTTACAAGTCAGATTTGTTATTATTTACTGGGAGCAAGTGTCCATTTGCTCTGAGGAGCAGATATGCATCCCGCCTGATGGGGCAATGGAGCCATTCCTTTCTTTGCCAGGTAGACAAGGGGGTGGAAAGAACACAAGATTTAGACCCAGATAATCTCTGTCTTTCAGCTCCATCGTGACGGCAAGTTCACTGATCTGGGCAATGCATTTAAGAGATTCTGTGGGTCTCTGAGAAATAAGGATAATAATCTTTACTCTCCCTGCCTTACAAAGTGTATTCGCATGTTCATCTATGACTATCTGCAGTGGGCAGAATTCTAAGGTGCTTCTAATCAATAGAATGAGGCAAAGGTGGTGGAATTTCACTCCGATGATTATATTGTGCCTCTTGGCAAAAGTGCAGGAATTTAGCAGATGTGAAGTCCCTCACAGGTTAATCAAAAGGGAGGTATCTTGAGTGGGCCTGACTTAATCAGGTGAGCCCTTTAAAAGAGGGTACGAAGAAATCTCTGTTTAGATCCTGCTGGCCTTGAAGAAGCTGCCACGAGTTCTACGTCTGTAAGGAAATAGATTCTGCCAACAACCACATGAGCTTGAAAGAGGATTTGAACCTCAGAGGAGACCCTGGCCCCAGATAATACCTGGGTTGTAGCTGTGCTAGACACTGAGCAGGGGACCCCACTAAGCCCTGTCTAAACTCCTCGATGATGGAAACCATAGAAACCATCAGATGATAATTGTTCTAAGCTGCTAAATTCGTGGTCCACTGTTACACAGCACAGAAAACACTTCCATTTTCATGACTCTTGGATCTGTTTTAAAGCTTTAATTCTCTGCTACTTCTTGGAGTGAAGAAGTTCAGTACCTTTTTTTAAAAGAAATGCTTTCGGTCCTTTTAATTCTTAAACCTTTCTGGGGCAATAAGTTACATGAGTTGAGTATCTCCTCTTTAAAGTACCATTTACTCTTATCAAAAAATGGATCCTAGTTATGGTCCTGCGGGACTGAACCATATTGCATATTTAATTTGTATAGGTGTAATATTTAATCCCACACTCAGCCTATCCATCATGTGTGTGTGTGTGTGTGTGTGTGTGTGTGTGTGTGTGAGCAAATCCTTATCACCTAGCTCTCTGCAGCGACCCCTGTTTGGGAAGCAGAAGTGAACCAGGTTAAGTGAACACGTGCCTGGTATTTTCCATGTGCCCTCAATACTTTTGGAGGTTAAATTGTATATTTCAAAAATTTGTTTAATAGTTTTATTTTTCAAAATGTACAGCTGGCGGGACCTGTTATATGTGCATCTTCACCAGCAGCTGGGGCATCCCCACCCTTGGTGTTTCTGGTGTGAATTACTCCGGCTCTGTGCTGTGACGCCGGTTGAATCATCCTTTACTATGGAGCACTTGAAGGGCTGCCCTGGCCGAGGAACTGGGGGTCTCCAGTCTCTCATAGAAAACAAGTGGGGTTTTATGCTTACAGCTGAGAACTTCTTACAGAGTTTGTCTTGTTCCTTTATCAAACTAGACTAGGTTATTAGCTTGTCCCAAACTTTGCCTTTGGACCATTTCTTCATTTTGGGCCTTTTCCCAGATTTGTTCACGGGTCTTTGTCTTTCTTGGTCCACTCTCTGACATCTTCTTGTCATCCTTGGGCGGCAGAGTGAACTCCGAGAGCAGCTGCTACCACTGAAGCCTTGCAAAGGTTTCCCACACAAAGGAAGCACTCCTCATGAACAGGCCAGAAACTGCCACCTGTGGCAAGCACTTCTGGAGTAGATATTAAATTATTTTCACCCATAGAACAACTCCAGGTGATAGATATTGTGATTCCTATTTACAGGTGAGAAACTGAAGCTCTGCTCAAGGTCCCAGAGCCAGTTGGGATCCAAACCTAGCTGTGGGATCACTGGGGAGTCGCTGAGCTTCAGAGTGAAGGCTTAGCCCGGATGAATGTGGAGAGACACGACTCCAGCCCCCAGGACCATTCTGGATGTCCTTCACAGCTCTCCAGATCCACTTCTTCCCCTCGTCCTCCAGATCTGCCAGGGAGGCTGACCCGGGACTCTAGAAGCAGGCTCCTTTGCTGTCTTCCCATCAGGTTCAGCCAGCAGGAGAGGCTCTGGCAGGCGATCAGAGGTGGGTGTACTAAATCCCTCCACTTCTCCCCTGTTGGCCTGGGTTTTAAAGGCCATGATGTTTTCTACCTATAGCCACAGGTCTGGCAGCCTGAAATAGCTCTCTCCTTTGACCACTTCAGGACCTGGGGTGGTCCCTGTTTTCTGCCGTCACTGGCTCCTGGGATGCTTCCTCCTCCTTAGTGAATTCACTGAACCCTGTTTTCTCCTTCATCAATAGACCCTTCGTTAAACTCCCTTCAGTTTCCCCTTTGAAGGTTTCCATCGAGGACCCTGACCTACACGAAGCAAAAGTAGATTTTGGATGATGCTATGCAGCCTTCGCTAGGTTGTTGAGCAATACACTGCCCCGTGTGTTTCCTGTATAGTCTTTTTGTCTACTGGCATGTGACTTCATTCAGAGGATTTGAGATTTGGCAATTAATTAGAACAGAAAGCCAGTTAGAGGTGCCAGGAGAGGCAAGACAGAAATTTGGGGGGCTTCTCCTGGGCAGGTCTGCTGGCTGCTCTTGTGTCATGAGAAGATTGCAGAGTTGTCCTTTGGTGACTGCCAGTGACTGTAGGTATTTAACTCCCTGTGCCTCAGTCTGCTCATCTGTAAAAATACAGCTTATTGTGGGGAGTAAGGGTGGGCTCTATGAAGAAGAAGGTCTAAGCCCTGATGGCCTTTCCAAATGTAGAGTTTCTATGCCAGGGTGCTAACTAACATGAATCTAGTCCTAAATTGTTGGGGGCGAGGCTTGACTGTGAGACACGGGGGAATGCAGAGCAATTGGCTGAGCTGCACCCTCTTTCTTAGCCTGAATCACTATAATTTGTTGACATGCATGGACTTTGCAGCTAAGATGTGGCAAAATACATATTGTGTTCTATGTGCCCACTGTGAGTAAAGTGTTGGTTTGACTCACTCTCTAGGGCTAGGGACAGTACTGATGCTCCAAGTTTCTAGTCTCCTTAGGATGGTTTTGTTCTTTGGAGGAAGGCGTTTTGGGAAAGGTGGACTAGCTTGGAGGGGGCTGGATGGTGTGTTTACAGTGGCCTATCAAAGGGGAGATTTCCTAGCTTCAATGGGCATGCCCAGGAAAATTGGTACCAAGTGCCATTTCTGAGCTACCATCAGCATGAATTTGCCAGTTTCTACCCAAGGGTGGTTTATTGCATCCTCCTAATGCCTTCTTGAGGAAGGTGGTTTTATCCTCATTTTACAGAAGAGCGCACTGTGTCCTAGTGACACTAAGTAATTTTACCAAGGTCACAATTCAGGGTGCAGAGCCTGAATTTGGACCCGTATGAACCAGACTCCAAAGCTGGTACTGATAAAACCTACAGAACAGCAGTGAAAGCACAGCGACCATTTCTTGAGGTGTCTACCATGTGCCATGCTGTGCTAATCACATGTAATCCCTACCCTGTAGGGTCTGCATCCCTAACATGGAAGGAAGAAAAATTTCATCTCCCCCACCACACTTACACTTAAAACCTCTGGTCTAATTGTAGGTAACCCTCAACAATCTAATTATGGGGACTATTTAGAATGAAATTTAACTTAAGAATGTGATTCTACTCATCAGATAATGGGGAAATCAGGCCTACTCAACCTATCAGGAAATCTCTAACTGGTGGGGGCTGGGGAGAGCATTGGGGCACCTGTTTCTCAGAAGAAGTTAGGAGACAGGAGGTAAAAATTGGTATAGTTAGAGTCGTCATTAACATGTTTTCTCATTATCACATTTTCCATCCTTTTTGCCATGTTGGCATTTTAATTTCCCAAAGCCTCATGAACTTGTGTTACCTGGTAACATCTCTTCATGGGATATTGAAATCATCCTATACTGGAAAATAATGGTGAAGATGTTTCAAATTGTTACCTTTGGGGCAGATTTGACATATGTGGGTTTCATTCAGGTTAAAATGCCTGAGTCCTGTGTAGGAATCTGCATCATTCGTGATTTGGGACTGGTCCTGCACTTAGGCTCAAGGCTGAAATTAGATTGAATTGTGAGGGAGGTAATGTCTGGCTTGATCCATTTCCTCACTGTTTCTTGTCTCCTCTCAATGATTAAATTGACCTGTCTGAGCATACCATTCTGACCTACTTCCTTGTGCCTCACCCCATGCTGTAGCTTATTACTCCTTTTTTCATGCATCAAAATCTACCTGTTCTAAGTACCATTCTCTCAGCGCCCCTCCCAGCCTCTAGCTCACTCACTGGATTTGGCAGCATGCTGTTTAGAAGAGTGAGGGTTTTGAAGTCTGGCATATCTGAGTTTGAACCCTGGTTCTGTCACATATTAGCTCTGTGGCCATGAACAAGCTAACCTTTCTCTTAGATTGTTCTAGCTTTCAAATGGAAATGATGAGCCCTACTTCGAGAAGGTGATACCCACCTTTAGGCAGGGAACCTATATAAAGCACTCAACCCATTTCTTGCCACACAGTAATACTCATAGTTTCTTTCCTTTCTTGAGACTCCTCTCTCTTGTAATGCCTACTCAATTCTTTCTTGTTTATGACAAACAGGTTCAGAATAACAGTTCCTCATGGTTGTTTCCTCTATCTTCAAGGAGATGAAACTGTTGTGTTGGACTGGTTCTGCATGTCAGTGACAGATAATGGTTGAGTGCAGACAAGGGTGGGCTTTCTTAGATGATTAGTGAGCATTTACCCAGAGCAAACAGAGGGACTGGGAGTAGGACAGGACCTCAAAGTTATTCCACTCTCCCTTCCATGGCAACCTGCAGGATGTTTCCTACCTTCCACTTGGATGCTTTCCATGGCCAAGAGCTCATTTTGTCACCATTCAGTTCCAGCACTTTTGGACAGCTCTCATTGTTAGAAGGTGCTTTGTTCCCTTGGGTTGACATCTGTCTTCCTAGAGCTGTCACTCATCTGTACTTTCCAGCCTCTGGAACCTATTGGAGGGGCTCTCCCCTTCTCACGTGATTCATGAGGTCTTCTCTCCTTTCTTTCCTCCAGACTTTAGGCATTGTTTTATTCTGCCTATGTTCCACTATTCGATTCCACCTCCTCGGCAATCACCCTTCCCTCCAACCTTGGTAACTGAGACATAACCTGTGGAAGGGTAGGAGCACCAGCTTTGAAGTCAGACAAGTTTCCTTCAAATTCCTGCTTGGGCACCTGCTGAGAACCTCAGTTTACCTCTCCATAACAGGAAGCAAGAAAACCAGCCTCATAGTGCTGCTTTGCAGATTAGATGTTCTAATACATAGAAAACATGGTGTCTAGTGCCTGACATGGAGAAGGTGTTTGATACCTGGCCACTGTGTGATTATTATTTACTAACTGCCAGGTAGGTAGTTGCCATGTTTGGTTTTCTTAGAAAATCTTCCCAGTGTCCATTAGGGTTTTGATCAGCCTGGATTAGGAGTCTTTCCTTCCCTTTTACCTGGAAAATGGCATTGAATAAGTGTTTCACTTATTTTATTACAACCACATATTCTTTGAAGAAGGATAGGATAAGCAAAATACTGCTCAATGGTCATTTTAAGTCTGTTTGTTTGAGGCAGATTTTAATTTAAAAACAATTTGGATATTCTATGGCTTAACCGTGTACATCCTAATAGGCCCTTTGGGAATGCAGTAGAATGTCCAGACATCATGGGCAGAACTCCAGAGCTTCTGAAGGATGAGGGTGTCCTGTGTCTGATGAACAAGGTATGAAGACACCAAATCCCTTGACAAAGTCCAGCAGTGCCTTGCCACTGACCAGCCTTTCTGGAAAGACTGGATGAGCTCACCCAGAAGAAAGGGGTGGGTGGGAGATTTCAGGAAAGATTTAGTTATCAGAATCATTCGGTGGAAGCTCTAGGGCTTCCTGTTGATTCCCCCAGTTGTTCTCACAGTCTAAGATGCATGGTTTGGCCATGATGTCATCTGACACGGATGGCATGCAGAGGCCGGAAGCTGTCAAGTAGATCTGGATTATGATGGAGACTGGGGGCGGGGCATGTACAATTTGAGGGCCACATGAGTGTGGAGTGAGTAATGTTTTCCAGGAGGGTATTAACATCTATCCCATCATTGATGGGGGCTGGGGGAAGAAAGAATTGAACTCTAAAATATTCAAGAACAGTTACATATCCCCCCCACTGCTCAGTGATCCTATCTTTTCAAGTTAAAATCTTATATTTAGAGGTCTCATCTTTTGTCAAGCTAGGAAAGTATTTTCATATCATACAGTTGAATTTAGATGGCCCATTCATTCAGTCACTGAGTTGGTCATTCAGTCATTTGGTCTATGGTTCAGTCTTTCAGTCTGTCATTCCATTGGTCCATTGGTCGTTCAGTCTTTCAGTCATTCAACAAATTACTCTTGCATATCTCTTTCTGTACCAAGAGCTCTGTTGGGTGTTGGGCATGCGGCAGTGAAAAAAAGATTCACAGGATCTATTCTCCTTGGGAAGAGATTCTTAAACAAGCAATTACAACAAAAGGTGATAAATGGGAAGTGTTATGATAGGAAAAGCCTGGGCCCTGAGGAAAAAGTTTAGTTTGGCTGGAGATTACAGTTTTATTACCTAAAACATCAGATTCAAATGGCTTAAGTCCTGGGGTGTATAAATAAATAACTCCAAATACTCCTCCATTAGAAAGATTAAGAGCTAACATTTGTGGAGCTCTTGCCATGCAGCCAGGCACTGAGCCAAGTCCTTTATAAATACGGTCACACTTAACCCTCCCCTGAGTAGTCTTCAGTTAGGGACTCTAACCATCCCCATTTCACAGGTGATGAAGCTGAGGTTCCGAAAGGATAAGCCACTTGTCTGTAGTCTTGTAGAGTGAAGTGGCAGAGCCAGGAGTTGAACCCTGATCTGTCTTAATTCCAGAGCTCAGGGTAATAACCATGAGTGCTTCCCCTCTGCCCCCACAGACCCTGGAACTGGAAAACCTATAACAAAAGGCACTGAGAATTCAGGGCAAAGAGAGCCTCTGGACTTTTCTAGTGTATTCCCAAAGAGCCAAGAGCCCTGTAGTGAGGTTTGCAGCCCATGGGAACAAGAGCGAGAACTTGGGGTAACCAGGTCAGGGAGTTTCTTGGGGTAAGCTATGTTCCTGCATCCCAGAAGGCATGAGAAAGCTTTGCGGGAAGTTATTTGTAACAATAGAAAGACCTTAGGCAATCCAACCGAGAAATGAACTAATCTTGTGCTCGCATGTGCATTTTAAATGTAGCTAGAATAATATAAACTGAATTAGAAAGCCTAATGCCCACATGACATCTTTATTTGGTTGTAAAGCAATCCATTACACATACTCTCTTTCCTTTTCAATGATCAGAAAAATAAAGTGAGTCAGTCATTCTTATAAAAATAGACCCAATATTTCGAAAGAAAATTGTTTTCTTAGAGAACATAGCCTTCTCTCTATTTTTTTCTCACTCTGTATGTCTCTTCCTCTAACTCAGTAATATGTATTTCTTGTCCAGATGTTAGATCATTTTGAGCTAATTTGGAAATATTCATGCTTAATTTAGAAATGATTCATCTAAAAATTGAGTAGTACCTAAGTTTGGCCAGGGATGTGGATAGTTGCTAGTGGTGGTAATGATTCAGGTTTGCCTGTGAGTGATCCGTCTTCTATCACTGGAGATGCCACTGAATTGCTACAGTGACTCAGTTTGAGCCATACAACCATGAATACAATGGTGAGCTGCCTCAGCAGCTTCTCACGGCGTCTCTCACGTGGTCTGAGCTGATTCTGTGCTCATGGGCACTGTGTATTTATGCCACCTATTCTCAATGAGGGTGTGTGAGTCATGTTTCTGTGTGTCTCCCAGTCAGTTCTACTCGGTATTCTGCAGTTACCACAGGATTTGTTCAGACATCATCTCTTTCCCAAAGGGATTCTTTTACCCAATGTCTCATTACCAATAAAGACGTCTCCTTTCTTTCCAGACTCCAGAATAGTGAGCCTCAGAATCCAACGAATTGACCTAAACTCAATGTAATGACAATGGTACTGCTTCTTCTTGACAACAGCTAGTACTACTTTACTTGTCTAATGCTGCAGTTATCACCATCACCATCACTATCACCATGATCACCACTGTATTCATTACTGCCATCGCCATCACCACCTCCACCATCACCACCCACCGCCACTGCCACCAATCATCAGTACTGCCACCACTACCATCTCTATGACTACCATCACCATTCACTATGACCACCGCTACTGCCACCACCACCACCACCACCGCCACCACCACCACCACCACCGCCACCACCACCACCACTACAACCACCACCACTATCACCACCACCACCACCATCACCATCACCAGCATCACCACCATCACCATCATCGCCTCATCTCTCACTACTAGCAGGCAGTATTTTGAAACACTTACAATGTTAGAGACACTGGTGAAGTTCTTTATATGTTGTATCTCAACTAAACCTTGTACCAATCACATATGGTAGAAGTTATGTTGATCCTGATTTTGCTTAAGAAGAAAAACCAAGGCTCAAATAAGCAAAGTAACTCACCTAGTGGCGGAGGCCTTATCTAAATTCAATTGATCTGACAGTATACCTTTAATAATGCCGTCAGCGTTTTCTGCCTTCATGATCTTTTCCACCACCTCATAACATGTAACTTCTGTGCTGTTATTATATAACACTGGCTGCCTGGCACTTGCCACACAGTTATGTGAGAGCAGGCTAGTCATTTTCAGCATGCAGTGCTTTTAACCTACTGATGCTTTGACCACAATCTACATCATCCAGCAGAGTAAACCCTGCGAAGGAATATGGAAGTCCTGCATTAGCATGGACTCAGACAGAAGGATTTTAAGCTCCTGATCTCCTTTCTGTGGCAGATACTTTTCTTATCCCTCTCCAAGCAAGAGAGGCATTCTAAATAGTTCTTTGCTACATGACTTCTTTTCCCTACTATACTATGGTTTTGTTTCCTCTAGTGAGGGCCTTAGTTCTTTCTAGGAATAGTCTTGGGGCATCTATATAATGTTTTGTGCAAAATTTATTTTTCTGGGATGAACAACTCACCTTTGCCCAGGAAAACCTGGTGGTGTATTTGGTAGTTGAAAATTATCCCATGGTTTCAAACTTCAAGGGTCCTCCAGTGCATGGTGACTCCTAGGATTGCCTGTAGGCTCAGGCAAGAGTGGCTTCTGTCCTGGGACCCTACTCTGCCCCTCTGGTCACCCATCCCTTCCAATCCAGGCTTAGGTTCCCTGGACCCCAAAATGCCTTGCTTGAAGGGCCCTAATCCCATTACCAGAGCAAAGTAAGCTTCTTCCCTAGGGCCATTTTCCTTCAAGGGTGTACATTATCACAGTTGCCCCTAGACCCTGGGAGGAGGGAATGAAGAGGTAGCTGTTTATGGGGTGTGGATAGAGTTTGAGTATCTGCACCTATATGAACAAGACCCCATGGGGAGGGGGAAAGAACTTGTAGTGGAAAGAGAAGATAGAGATAGATCAGAAGTCAGAGGGGAGTCCCAGAGTTCAGAACTCAAACTTGGCCTTCCAGATTATTCTGAAGACATTTGTCATGGTAGGAGGTTGGAACACATTTTTATTTAGAAGTGTGTTAGCTTGATTTATAACATCTATACATTTAGACATACACTATAGAGATCTCTACTTATACCCTTTTATTCTTGGTCCCTCAAGGGTTAGGGATAGGCCTGTTGGCTACCAGTACAGTGACCAGTCATCCCAGTTTACCTGAGATGCAGGATTTAAAGTGCTAGTGGAGGGAGACCCAGGCAAACTGGACAAGGTGAGTGGATGACTAGACCGGGGGTGTCAAACTCATTTTCACCGGAGCCCACATCAGCCTTGCGGTTGCCTTCAAAAGGCTGGATGTAATTTCAACTCCTTAACAGTTAAGGAGTAGTTACATTTACACAGTCCTAAAATTATTTTGGCCCTTTGAAGGCAACTGCAAGAATGGTGTGGCCCCCAGTGAAAATGAGTTTGACACCCTCGCTTTAGACCACCCACTTTCTATAATATAGTGATGCTGTTGACTTAGATAACTATACAGAACTCAGACTTCTTTCTGGGGCAAGAAAGAACTTCTGTGTACATTTTCGTCCTGATAGCACACTAGGAATTTCATTTAATGATAGACCTGCTCCCAGTGTCAGGAGATAATTAAATGCCATTCAACTACAGGCAGGGCTCCTGTCTGCAGGGCAGGAGGCAGCCATTAGAAGTGGCCTTTGTAAAATTGCCACTAAAACCAACAATGAACATTCATTGACTGCTAGGAGTCAAAATAGCTTTCTATATGGAGGACTGTCTGATTCCGAGAACAAGAGGCTGGGGATGGTTCCCTGTGATATTTTCCTATCAATACCCAGTTCTAGATTGGCTGCTACTGTCTAAGCAACTCCTTCCCAGAGAGCCTTCAGGCAACTAAGAGCTGTGGGTATTATTTGGCAACTGAACAAAAGAGCAGGTGTAAGCACCTTTAGCTAAACAACTTTCTAGGCAAAATTGAGAAGTAGGTGAAGTTAATCTCTACCCATGTTGCTGCTTCTATTTTTTCCACCATCTTGTTTTCTGAGTTCTTGGGAATATCACATTTATTCATTTGGCAAATGAGGTCAAGAGTAGTAGCTTTCCAAGATAAAGGAACTGTCTGAGCAAAGTCCCTGCAGCAGAAACATACTTACTTGAAGCTCTAAAAAGCAGACTGGGGCATGGGCTGTAAGATGAGGAAAGTGGAGCAAGATGGGGGTCTGAGAGGTGATGAATGGCTGGGTAACATAACACCTTGGGCTCCACAGTCAAGACTTTGGATTTTAGCCCTGGACAGTATGGCTTTGTTGGAGCATCATCCCATAACCAAAAGGTTACAAGTTTGATTCCTGGTCAGAGCACACACCTAGGATGTGGGTTCGGTCCCTAGTTTGGGTGTGTATAGGAGGCAACCAATCTATGCTCTTGTTTTGATGTTTCTCTCTCTCTCTCTCTCTCTTCCTCTCTCTCTAAAAAAGTAATGAAAAAATGTCCTTGGGTGAGGATGAAAAAAATAAAAGACTGGATTTTATCAATGGCCATGGAAAGGCAGTGTAGCAGGCTGAATGATGAATCCCAAAGATATCCACACCCTAGTCCCTGGAACCTGTAAATGTTATCTGTTATGACAAAAACAGACTTTGCAGATGTGATTAAGATAAAGATCTTGAGATGGGGGAAACTATCCTGGATTCTGCAGGTGGGCCCTAAGTGCTATTGCCATTATCCCTATAAAGAGGGACACAGAGGGAAAGTTGACACAGATAGAGGAGAAGGCAATGTGACCACAGAATTTGTGATTGGACTCACATGGCCACAAGCCAATGAATGCTGACAGCCTCCAGAAGCTGGAAGAGGCAAAGAACAGACTATTTCTCTAGGGCCTCCAGAGAGAGCATGGCCCTGTCAACACAGTGGTTTCAACCCAGTGATCCTGATGTTGGACTTCTGGCCTCCAGAAATGTGAGACAATAAGGCTTTTAGCCACTATGTTTGTAGTAATTTGTTACAGTCAAGGAAACTGATATAGGCAGTTCTTAGCTTTCAGGCAGAGTATGACATGATATGAATTACATCTTTCAGTGACCACTTCGAGTGCCACATGGGGCAGAGATTGGAGATGGGTAGGAGTAGGAGCAGAGACCAGCTGGGAAGTTCTTGGTGGGCATGCAAACGAGACATGATGCAGCAGCGGAGGTGGAGGAAAGTGGAACATTTGAGATTTTCTTTGCGGGTAGAATGAAAGACTTGGTGACAGATTGCCATTGGGAAAAGTAGGCTCTGAAAAGTCATAAACAACTTAGGCTGAATGCAAATGGGCTTTTTCTTCCTAGAAAAACTTGGAATTTTAAAAAGAAGCAAATTAAAACCACAATGAGATACCATTTCACACCAGTGAGAATGGCCGTCATAAACAAATCAACAAACAATGAGTGCTGGTGAGGTTGCGGAGAAAAGAGAACCCTAGTGCACTGTTGGTGGGAACTCAGACTGGTACAGCCACTGTGGAAAACAGTATGGAATATCCTTAGAAAAGCAAAAGTGGAACTGCCTTTTGACCCAGCAATGCCACTGCTGGAATTATACCCTAAGAATCCTGAAACACCAATTCAAAAGAACCTATACACCCCAGTGTTCATAGCAGCACAATTTACAATAGCCAAGTGCTAGAAGCAATGTAAGTGACCATCAGTAAATGAGGGATCAGAAAACTATGGTACATTTACACAATGGAATACTATGCAGCAGAAAGATAGAAGGAGCTCCTACCCTTCATGACAGTATGGATGGATCTGGAGAGTATTACGCTAAGTGAAATAAGTCAGGTGGTAAAAGACAAAACCATATGATTTCACCTATAAGTGGAACCTAATCAACAAAACAAATAAGCAAAATACAACCAGAGACATTGACATAAAGAACAAACTGACAAGTAACCAGAGAGGAGGGGGGAGAGGGATAACAGGGGAAAAGAAGGACGGTCCATCAAGGAACAGGTATAAAGGACACATGGAGAAAACCAAAGGAGGATAGGTTCGAGGGTGGGAGGCAGGGATGGGTGGGGTGGGGGAAAAATGGAGACAACTCTACTTGAATAACAATTTGAGAAAAAGAAGCATGGAGATAGTCCACAGGTGGGATTTTAGGCCCTGTAATACTCCAAATTGGAGAAAGATTCTTAGTAGGTTGTGGGCTTGTGGAGTTTTTCTGTAATCCATTCTACTTCACTGTCTACCTGCTCTGTTTATAATCTGTCAGATATCCTTTTTTAGAGGTAGGTAGGCTACAAATCTACTGATGGTATTTTTCCATGTTGTCTCAAAGGGAATTTTTGTGACACTCCTGGGTTGGGGAGGCATCTGAAAGATGTGGTTTGAATGCCACCATATTGATGCCCTTATGACATTTCACAGGTTTCTCATGCTGGTTCTTAAAATTGAACAAGTATCCAGTTCACTTGGGGAGCTTAATATGTCAAGCAGATTCAAGAAATGTAGCTCTAGGGATTCTGGTCCTAGGTTGGGGCTTGCTCTGAGACAGCATTTCTCTGACTTGAAACAATCTGACTCCACTGGTTGGGGCGGAGCCTGAGATTCTGCATTTCTGACAAGCCTCCAGGTGATGTTGCTGCTGCTGGTGTCTCTTGGGGCTCACTTTCAGAGCATTCAGCCCTCCTGTGCCAAGGATGAGCCTGACTCCAGTCTGAGTGCAACACCACATGTGTCAGAAGAAAAGGTGGCTCCAGCTCTCTGCCCTTCTGTGTGATGGTCCAGCTGTGGTCTTGGGTAGCAGATCCTTTCCTCTCCAAACCAGGGACACTCTGCATTCTCTCCTGCTGAGCTCATGAAGGCCGCCTTGCCTGAGGAGCCAGCTTACAGGGGCCAGCTTCCCAGACTGGGTTATGAGGCTGGGGTTGGCCAGGATTGCCCCTTCCGGGAGTGCCAAGGGCCAGCTGACTTCCTCAACCTAGCGGTTTCTGTCTCGCTTGGGGACCCATGAGGGTTGGCACGCCACAGTCAACATGCTGTTTCTAACACAAAGTCCTGGCTCTGCTCCTCCCCCATTTCAAACCCTGCCCCGGCCCTGGTCAAGTTCATTGGCTTACCAGCAAAGCTCACTTCCATCTCTAGCCTTTACAATTCACTACTCACTCATGTGGAACCTCCACTCAGTCCTTGTTTCATATACTCACTTTCTCTTTTTTCAGGCCTGAGGAGTCACAGTGTAACTTAGAAACGATCCTCAGATGATGGGGAAGGATGCATATGGAGACAAGAGGAGCAGGGTTGCGTCCTAAAGACAGGCAGTGCAATGTAGCGGTTAAGGGCGCAGGCTTATCATAAGTCTCAGCTTGCTCACACCTCAGCTGCATGACCTTGGACACGTCTCTGGGCCTCAGTTTTCTCATCTATTAAATGTAAAATGTAAAATCTTTCTCTCAGGCTGTCCAAGGCTTCAATGAGCGAAGGTACTTAATAGCTTTAATTTTGCACCAGACTTACACTAAGGGTGGAGATCAGCAATTCAGATTAGCTGTTGCTGTCCGGCACCCTCTTTCCCCCTAACCCCCGCCTTCTCCCTTCTCCCCTTGCTTTCACTCTCAGGATCTGGGCTTGCACAGAGGTACTATTCTTGGATTTCCTCTGGGTGAAATCCCATGGGGGTGGGATGTATTGATTGTATCCCAGAGACTATTTTTTGATAATGGACCAATAGGAATGGTTTTGGGCTGTCCCTTTAGCTCCATTATCAGCAACACTTTAAAAGGAAATGAATGGAAATGCTCATTATTCCGGCCATTAGTCCAAACTTGGAGCAAACAGGAATCTCGAGGTCCAAACATTTCCCCTGTAAAGCCTTGTTTACCTTGGAGACCAATGTCAACACAATTAGGTTTCAATGTCAACAACATGGGAAGGTTTGAAGTCCAGGGCAGTGGAAGTCTTTTATTCATCTGGTGTCCGGGGCCACAGTTAACACCTTCCTTTCTAGTCTCAAAGTAGGGGGACATTTCAGGGTTGTTTCAAAGATGACATAATCAGTAGCTGACATTAGATTCCAGGTATGGTTATGTCTAGAATTATGGGGGAGGGAAGACTATTTGAATCTGTGCAGAGAAGGTCCAAAAATGAGCATTTGCTAAGGCCCAGCCGCCTCCACTAGCAGCCAGATGGGATATCACTTGTCCTTGGATCACCAACAGAAAAGAAATAGAGGCTTTGGCTGGGGTTCTTTCCTCCACATTCATCAACAAGTGTTTCCCAAGTACTTAGTGTTGGCCACTGTCGCAGACGCTGGTGGTGCAGCAGCAAAGCAAACACTCAGAATTCCTTGCTTTGGAAGATCCCACATTCCAGTTAGGGTATAGCTTTAAGTCTTATAAAATATCTGCTTGCCCCAGTCTGATTTCAGAGGCATAAAGGATTCTAAGTCCTGGAGTTTCGGGCAGGGGGAAGAAACTAAAGATCATCTAGTCTCTCGGTTCCTTATCTTTCTTAAGGTCACATGCTTCTTGGAGAATGTTGTAGGAGCTGTGAACCTGCGCCTGAGTTATACAAACTTCCGCCTTCAGTTTCACAGGGTTTCAGTTTCATCCTCCCTACCTCCCCATCTTCCTGCTACGGAGCTGGTTCTACCATCTGGAGAACCTTCCTCAGTGGCCTTGCTAAGAGGGGCTTGCCACAAGGTAGGGATTGATTTTTCTCGAAGAGATGGGGCACTCTCTACTTCTCCAGGCAGCCCAGTCCATCCCAGAGCTCTGTAAACTACAGACTCAACTAATTTTTCTCCCCTCCCTGTTCCCTGCCTCTGAGCCTTGAGACTGGGATCTGGTGCAAATAGGCCTGGCCCCCTCTTCACGGGTGTTCTGATTTTTTTCTTGAAGGTGCAGAGAAGAGTGCTTACTCCTGTTACCCTCCTGGGTTTGGGGTGGGGCTATTATGCGCTTGGCTACTATTCTTTTCCCTGAAAGGGAAAGATTCCAGTAACGTTTGTTCTTCTGGTTTTCTCTATAAAGATGCTGTCCTAAGACGGGCCCCCTTAATCTCCTCCATCCTCTGTTTACCTTCTTATCTGAGAATATGACTGGATTTGCAAATTAGCCAAAGGAAACAGAGACATGTTTTTAAGGCTGGCGACTCGCTTTTTGAGCCTGCCAGTATTTATACGGCTTAAATGACTTCTCTGTTCCTTGTGTTATGTGGGAGGAAAAAGAAAACTCACCTACAGCCCATGGGAGAGCAGTGTCAACAGGGCGTCCCCACCCTGCTCCCGCTGAAAGCAGTTTTTCTTTTAACCCAAAGTCTAGGCTGGGTAAAGTCTTTCAATAGGACAAGGCCAGAGATCCATTATGAGAGTTCCTTCTGAAGGGAAGGTGGTGCAGACAAGTCACAGAACTTTAGAGAGGGTACTATTCAAAAAGAGTCAGTTGGAGATTTTTGGAAGTAACGGGGTCATACCTACCAGAGAAGAGTTGTATGATCTTTAAATCAGGAGGCCCAGAGAGCACTCAGAGTTTGAAAATGTCGTATTTGAAAAAATTTTCCAAGAGATTGTATTGATTCACAGAATCCGTAGGGCCCCCAGGCAGAGAGGGAAGAGGAGTGAAAGGACTTTCATTTCTTTAGCTCCCTTCGAGCTAAAACATGTGGTTTTGAGCCACACGTACAGGTAACAACCACCACGGCAGATCTGCCTGCTATTATGGAGGTGCCCAGGAACTGGGCCACTCCTGAATCCTCATGATGTTCCTGCCAAGCGGAATCTTTGTGCACATTGTCATTGGTCCTCAGTTTCAGAGAATTATATTGATAATGACTCTGGGTTTATAACAGACACTAAAAATTACATATTTTAAGAATGCAATGAACACTCATGATGTGGACTTTAAAACAAAAGCTCAGCCATTGACACTTACATCTAAGAATGTGGCTCCTTCCTCCGCCCCGTCAGAGGTGACCGGTGTCCTGAACCCCATGCCCACCCCCCTCTGGCTTTCCCCCTACACAACCGTGTGCATCTATGTACATTCAAACATATATGTGTGTATATTTCATTTTAGTTTGTTTAACTTTAAATAAAAGACTACCATGTTTTACCTAATTTTAGGGACTTGGTTTTCCCATGTAATACTTTGCTGAGACCCACGCATGTGGTGCACTTGTATCCATAGTGATGGCTGTAGAAACTGATCTTGCATACTACTCTACACATTACTGCCATGTTTCACAGTTTGTTCATTCAGTCTTCTCCTCGGGAGTTTTTGGGTGATTCCCAGACTCCTGTTCTTGTTAATAGGGTGGACTTTGGACATTCTTGTGCATCTTGTTTTTCCAAAGTGGTGGCCCTGATTTATGTGCCTACTGGCAGCATATCAGAGCCCTCAGATGTCATCTAGTGCAGTGTTTGAAATTGTCATATTTGAAAAAATTTTCCAAGCTAACAGACATAAAAAAAGCAGTCTCCCATTTGATTTGCATTTCCTTGGGCACTAAGGATATTGAACATTAATTCATATACATGAGTTATATATATGTGTGAGTTATATATATGAATTATGTATATGAATTATATATATGTATATATATGTATATAGGCCCTATGTTTCCTCTTTTGTGAGTTGTCTGTTTATTTTACCTACTTTTCCTGTTGCATTGGTTGTATTTTACTTACTGATTTTTTAAAGGGCTTTCATATGTTCTTGTTACTAATTTAAATGAAAGAATTAATATCTGCATTTTATCAATGCAGAAACTGAGTGTCCTACTTGTTCAAGATCATGTAGCCATCCACATAGGGCCTGATCGACTCAGTGTATTTCCAGGACACAGGGCCATGCCATCTTCCTACTGAAAAGTCGGTAGGCCTGGGCTGCGAGGTCTGTTTCTCGCCCCTGCTGCAGCACCAGCAGGCTGAGGGCACTGGATTTGCCCCGTATGTCTTTGGGCATCCGTTTCCTCATCTATGCAATGATAGCTTTTCTCCCAGCAAAGCTCTGTGGACCTACATCTAATGTTTTGATTCTTACTGCTTTTAAGTACCAATGTGGCTGTGGCTTTGAGGCAGGAATGTTCCCTGCTGATGCCCCCTTCATCTTGTCCTGTCCACAGTGAAGTGTGCATGGTCTTGGAAAATTGTCTGGATGGGTTAACTCATCCTAGGTCACAAGCTAGTAAATGTTTGAGCCGCGGTGGGAGTCCGGGCTGAGTGGCCCCATAGTGCCATTGCAAAGTGAGCAGAGCCAAATTCCTGTCCTTGGAGAGCTCATGTGTCCCGGGGCAGACAAACATTGCAGTGTAGCGCGATTGAAAGCGTCTGGATGGAGTCACATTGAGTGTTGACGATGTTTACTTCTGGAGAGAAACCCTGGGTTGAAAGGGAGAATTTGTATCACTTTTTATCTTAAATTTATCTCACTTTATTCTTCATATTTTGTTAGGATTTTTTTTTACATTGATTACCTCATACTACGGTGATAAAAAGACCACCATATGTCAGATATAAAACATGGAAGTATGACAGAGATGACAGAGTCGTGGGCCAGTGCTGTGTGAGCCCAGGAGAGGCAGCATCTGACTCTGGAGGAGGTGATGGAGGGTTTGGCAGGAAGAGTAGGAGTGCACTGGGTGGAGATGTGCAGAGAGATTATCCCAGTGAGAAGGACCACTTGGGTAGAAGCAAGTATAGTTGCCCTCAAAGTAAAAACAAACTGTTGGCCCAGGGTGTGGGACACAGGAGGTGCTTGACTAATATTAGATTTCCAGTCCAGCATCCCAGGATACAGGGGATGGCTCTTTGTATGTCTCTCCTGGATTCTACTCATTAATATCATATTAATACTATATTAATTAAGATTTTGGGGTAGTCATGGGTAGAGAACAATACAAGTGTCTCACAGTACAATTCTAGCCATGCAGGCAAAGTGAGGTTACTCCTGCTCATTTGGCCAAAAGGGCTCAAATAGTCAGGAGTCAGTTCCCATGCCCATCTCTCAGCCCGCTCCTCGGGCAGGGCCCCCCTGACAGTCTCCCTCCCACCATCCCCGCGTGCAGCTGCAGGCGTAGGCAGGGGAGAAGGGCTGCTCCTCCCCGTGCTTCCCCCAGAAGCCCCAGGCTCCCTCTGAGTGACTCCGATGGGACTGAGAGCTGGCTCTGAACCAATCCCTGTGGTCAGCCAGCGAAATGCTGTCAGTGGGTGAGAACTGTGTACATCAGATGCCCTTGGCAGTGGGAGTGGAACTCTCCTCTTCCAACCCCCTGGACACAAAGGGGGGATGGTAGTTTTCCACCAGGAAAAGTAGGGTGGTGCTCTCAGAAGAGAGAATTGATGCTAGGCAGGTAAAACTAAACCAAACAGAAAAATAAAGTCTTTGGAAATAAAAGGTGGTTTTATTAATTATGATGTGAGTTTAGGTAAGGAGCCCCTGATGTGTCTACGTGTAAACTCCTGTGTCTCTCTGAGCTCGTGGAGGTTTTGGATCAACTAGGGGAAAACTGTCACAGAACATGGCTCTTTCTGTGTCTTCCAATTTATCTCTCATCTCCATTTTTGGATATTTTCAGACTAAGGAAATGTGACCCTTTGGAATACATTTTTAATGATGTTTCTCATCCAAGAAGTGACTTACTTTTATAGACACTTGTTCAAATCCACTGTTGTTGTTTTCATTTTTGGCGTTTCCAAAGGTGAGCTCTGGAGGCTGGGTCAAGGCAACGGCACAAGTGGGTAGAATTCATTCCCAAAGTATTTTTGAGGCTTCAAGGTTGCCATAGACTCAAACATTAGCAAGGTCACATGTCTCTGAGAAGTCTGGGGTGTCTACTGGGGCTTCGAGAAAGCTGTGTTCTTTAGAGTTCTTTTCCAGACTGGTAACCACTTCTCAAGTAGCATAATTGGTTCATAAAGTATAGATACCCACAACCTAAGGAATGGAATCTGATTAGGGATTCAGACTTGTGTTCAAATCCTGGCTCTACCACTTATTAGCTGTGTGACTTAGGCGAGTTACTTAACCTCTCTGAGTTACACTTTTTTCATTTGTAAAATGAGAATAACACCAGTGTGGAGAAGACTAGAGGTGACAATGACTGTAAAATTTGGCTCAGGGAGAGAGCACACACAGTCTTTGTCCTCAATGAGTTAACATTAGAATAAAATAGACAGGCCCTTGTGGTAACATTATAGCAAGAATGCAAACATTGGCTTTTAGCTGTCTGGATTCCAAAGGTAGCTCTCCACTAACAACTGTGTGGACTTACTATTCTTTTCTGTAAAATGGGGATAAGAATGCCACCTTGCAGAGTTAGGAGGCGAATTTATGTAAGCCACTTGGCACAATGCCTGGCACAAAAAAGTGCTTAGCTTGTGGCACTTTCCTTTACCTCCTTTTCTTTCTGAGAAGCTGGGGCAAACCCATATCCCTGTGCTGCGAACGGAGTGGCTGACTTCGGTATGGCACAAACCAGCTGAACTCACTGGGCTTAAGAAGAGAAGGTATTTCACGACGTATCTCACACGTTGTCATCGCAGTACTGAAAGCTGCCAAATCCCCACCCCTAGGCCCCCAGAAAGTGCTCATTAAATTATTTCCTCTTGAACAGGATTTGACTTGTAGGACAGTGCCTCTGCCATGCTCATAGCAAGCATCGTTTGCTACAAAAGGAAGCCGTGGGCTGAAGACTAGGGGTGGCCTCAGCTTTGCCTGCGTGGCCAGGTTGTACCGTGGTGGCCAGCCCATGCCTCCCTGACGTCTAAGTTCCCAGGCAGCTCTGAGTGTGAAGCCCCGGTGCATTGTACTGCTGTGACCCACCCTGAGAGGACTTTAGCAGCGACTGATTGCAACACAGGAATCTGGATGGGAGCAACTCGCCCAATGCAGACAGCCCCCAGCCACCTCCCGCCAAGGGGACGCTGCTTTCGCCCTGCTGCGGCTCAGGCTGGCAAAGTAAGAGGCAATGACAGGGCAGCGTGACCAGAAGTGGGAGTAAATGAAGATGGGTTTGCGCGGAGTGGAGACACCTACAAATTCCCTTTGGGGGGGGCGTCGCTGTGGGAGATAGCGAGGACATAATATGACACTTACCACTGGTCTTTTTTCTCATCCTAACATTTTGTCCTTTTGTGTCCAAACCCTTTCTTGCCTCTCCTTCCTATCTTGTTCTCCACTAGGTCCTCTGTGTCTTTCTCATTGTTTGACTGAATAGTGTCTCGTGGGACAGACCTAATTGGCATGAGAGAAGTGGAGAGATCCCCGTGCCCCAAACTGATCTTCCTTAAGTTTATTCCTCATTGTCTACTTGCAACAACCTGAAAGTCTACTCTGCCATAAGACACTGGGATTTCAGGAGTCTAATGTCATGGGGAAATAGATCACCCAGTAGACCAGCACCCAATCCACAGGTGCCTAATGTACTGGTCAGCTACTGCAGGGTAACAAACCAACCTGGGATCTTGTGGTGTACAATTTTGCCTGTAGGTCTGTGCATTGGCTATGTGAAGGCAAGGGCTCTGCGTACATGTGTCCATTCTAGGTCGAGGCGGAAGGCACGGAGGGTCCCCAGGGAAGCCCATCTCATGGGGATGGCAGAGGTGTCAGAGGGCAAGCTGGAATGCACAAGCACATTTTAAGTCCCTGCTTGCATCACATCTGCTCACAACCTGGTGGCCAAAGCAAGTCACGTGACCAAGCCCAAAGAAAAGGGGTGGGCTGATATCATTTGCCTTTTGTGGAGGGACTGCATGACTTCATGGCAAAAGGCATCAGTTATAGGGAGGGGTGAAAAGTTGGGGCCAATAATTCAATCTATGACGAGCATAAACACCTAAGTATTAGGTGACTTAGACCAGGGAGGATAGAGAGCAGTGATGAGGAGGCCTGGCGGGTAGGACTCATACAATTCCAGGGGGGCAGGTGAGAAGGACACAGACAGAGCCCAGTTTTTCTCTAGATGGAGTAGTAATCTGGACACCTGGGAGACAATGTGAGGGCACCGGGCACCCAAGAGCAGTGGCTCTTGAACTCTGGCATGTGTCGAAACTCCCTGGAGGGCTCGTTAACGCAGATCGATGGGCCCTGCCTCCAGAAGTTCGGATGTAGGAGGTCCGCGACAGCGCCCGAGCATTTGTACTTTGAACAAATTTCTAAGTAATGCTGATGCTGTTCACTCAGGAGCTACACTTGGGGAACCACTTCTCAAGCCAAATAGTTGTTACTGACGGCAAGCTGATGTTTGTGAGTGACGATCCAGCCTAAGCTTGATCTAGCCCTCTCTGCTCTGATCCCACGCCAGTCCTCTTCCAACACCTCTTGTCGCTCAACCCCACTCATCTTCTTGATGCTGCAGCCCTGCTTTCTTCCCAGAGAGCTCCTCTCCCCTTTGCCTCCTCCCTAGCCCCTTGATGTGTGTTCTCCTTGCTCCTAGAAGATGATAGAACCCAAGGTATAAGTGGAGTCTTCCCAAGACACACACCGGTCACAGCCAGGCAGCTGAGGACCACTCCCAGGAGGAAAACACTCCCTGTTGTGGACAGAGATCTGCAGTTGATGTGAAGATAATGTCCTAGGAAGTAGATGGGTCCCTTGGCTCTATTAATGATGGTTTACTTATTATTACTATTTTTTGAATCTGTGCTATGTCTTTGTACTTTCACTTCCAAAATTTGGTGCCTGGTGTCAGCCATCACAAGGCACTGACTTTAACGACTTGCGAGGGATGAAGACAGTCTCCATTGGCTCATAAGTGTGTTTTGAAACTTACCTAGGAGTTTGGGAAGTGGTTGGACTTAAAACCTAACTCAGGCTCAGCAGTCAGCCCAGTGCCGGTGCTGTCCAGCACCCTCATGGACCTCCCAGGGAGCCCAGCTCAGCCAGTGAATGGGGTGCCAGGAGGCCAAGATTATGTGTGCCCAGCACACCCGTTAGCTCCTGCCCAAGCAAGTCAGTGAGCCACAGGTGTTTACAGCTGTTCCCAGAGAGAGGCAGAGAGACAGAAGAGAGGGTAGCCACCACACTGGGGCCCATCAGGGATCCTCTCTGGTAAGCCCCCTGTACATTTGGGACCATGTTGCGCACAGCACAATGTTTACTTCTTTCCCATCTCACAGGCCCCCAGGTCTCAGCTACTCTGCTCTCTCCTCAGGATACACACCGTCCATTTGGACTCTCTCCCCCCAGGCCTGGCTGAGGCAGGGAGCAAGTCTCCCCAACTCTCTTCTTCCTATTGCTCCAGAAGACAAGTCCATGAGGACATTTTGCTTAATTTAATGCGAACTACCAGGGGGCATCACAACTGTATTGGCCATTGGCTAACAAAGTTTGTCTTAGAAATGGTAAATAAAAGGATCCTGTTCTTCATTTTCTTGTTGGAAGACTCTGTAAATCCTGACTGCCTCTGACTTGGCCTCAGTGCCACCATCTTTAGTAAAGGGGCCTCTTTTTCCTGTAAACAAGCGAATGACTTTAATCTCCTCTGGGTGCATTTTCTATTTCTGTGTAACAATTTACTACATATTTAGTGACTTACAACAGCATCAGTGTTAATTACCTCACGGTGTCTGTGGATCTGGAGTCCAAGCACAGCTTAGCTGGGTCCCCTGCTCGGAATCTTACCAGCCAGCAATCCGGGTATCAGCCAGGCTGTGGTCTCATCAGAGGTTTGACTGTGGGAAGAACCACTCTGAGATCCCTCAGGTTGTGGGAAGAATCCACCTGCTGTGATTGTGGGACTGAGGTCCCTGTTTGTCTGTCTTCGGTTGTCATCTGGTCACTCTCAGCTTCTGGAAGTCACCTGCAGTTCCTTGCCACGTGGCCCTCGCACAACGTGGCAGTCAGCGGTGCAGAGAGCGTCTCTCTCCCTCCAGTCTGCTGGGATGGAGTCTTGTCTAATGCAGTGCCATTGCCTTTGCCATGCTCATTTAGGTAGAAGCAAGTCACAGGTCCTGCCCCACTTATACAAGGGCCTGACCAGCAGGACGTTCTGTCTGTCACCTCCTTTCTCCAATCTGAAGAGGTAGTGTAGGCAGAATGGCAGGTTCCTCTTAGTCTCACAAACACCTTGCTTTCCTGAGGACTTCTGGCTGGATGTTACTCAATTTGGAGACGACTTCCTCCATTCAGAAATGATACCATAGGGCATTTCCACAACAGCCCTGCTCCTCGGGAAAAGAACTCCAAGACTGTCAGACATTCCGTGGATGTCATTGCCATTGCATATTTTCTTTTCATTACTTATTATTAGTTCATCCAACAAGTATCGATTAAATACCTATCGGGTACTGGACACTGTTTCAGGCACTGAGGAGACAATTATGAACTTGACAAAGTTAGCTCTCATTCAATTTACATTCTAGCTGGGAGAGAGATAGAGAGTCTCAACGAAAACAAGAAATGCATAGGCAAGTGACAAGTTCTCTGAAGGAAGTAAAATATGAATAGAATATGCTGGAGGAGCCCTTTAAATGACGTGATCAAGGAAGGTGCTCTGAGGAAGTGATAGTTAAATTTAGCCTTGAATAATAATGAGGAGTCAGCCATATCACCATTTGGGGGAAAGAATTAAGGTAGAAAATAGCAAGTGCAAGGGTCCTGAGGTTAAAAGGAAGTTGGCCTGTTGGAGTAACTGAAAGAAAGCCCATCGGCTGGAGCTGAGAGAACAAAGGGAGATGGAGGGAGGTTAGGTTGAGGATATTGGCTGATGGATGATCTCTTGAGGCCTTACGGGCCATGGCAAAGTTTGGATTTGATTCCTGTGTGATAGGAAGCCAATGGAGGGCTCTGATAGGGATATTATACAATACAGTTTATACTTTATAAGTCTCACTGTGTTTGCTTCATGGAGAAAAGGGTTTAGGACAGCAGGAAGGGAAGCCAGGACACCCGTCTAAGGTCGACCACAATTTTCCGGGCAGTGATACCGTCACCTGAGCCAAGGTCACACCAGTGGACTTGGGGAGGAATGATTGGAATTGGAATCTCTTTGGTCTTGCCTCATTTGCTTCCTAAAGGCATGAGTTGAATACTGTTCATTAGGGAAGGAAATCAGTCCTTAGATTGAAAATGTTCAATTTCTTTAGTTTGTGAATGCTTGAAAATTTCTATAATAAAAGGTTAAAAAGGCAGTATAGATCTTTCCCAGGTACCACCTCAGGCTGCGCACTCAGAAGCTCCAGCCATAAACCCTCAGCAACACGAGGCCTCAATCCAAAGGGGAGGCTGTGGAATCATTAGAATTTCACTGACGGAAGGAGTCCACATGCTCGGCCCTTGTGCAAACTGACTTGTGCCCTCGTGGTGCAATCATGAAGCCTCTGTAAATATTTTTTTTTCCTGTTGATTCAAGGAGTGAAAAAACAGTGCTAGTCAGTTCCCGAGGTAAAGGAGTGGGGCAGATTTTGTGCTGAAGCTTGAAGCAAATGCTCCTTATTAACATGGGGCACAGTCTAGCATCGTGGCCGAGAGCACAGATGCTGGAGCTAGAGATTCTGGGTTGCATCTCTGTTCTGCTGCGTGACCCTGAACATACTTAGATTCCCTCTGCCTCAGTTTTCTCGTCTAGAAAGTGGGATGAAAATAAGAAGGACCTCATAAGTCATTACTAGGATTTAATGAATTAATACTTGTGAAGCACTGTGAAAGAGTAAAAGTAAATGCTATAAAGGTGTTTAGTAAATTAAAAATAGTATATGTGTAAAAATTAAAACATAATGGAAAAAACCTGAAATCTGATGTCAAACAAACTTGATTTAACCCCCTACTCTGCCATTTACTGACCATGTGACCTTGGGATAGTCACTTAACCTCTCCAGAAGCATCATTTTCTTCATGGGTAAAATAGAAAATAACTAGAATGGTGTTCTTGTAAATAGTTGATAACAAACTCTGAAAATCCTATTTGTAGTGTTCTCTGATTTCTGTGGTATAAATTCCATTATAGCTGATTTCTTTCTTTTTTAAAAAAATGCTTACTAGAGGATATATCCACTGATGCCAGAGAAAGAGGAAGGGAGAGATAGAGAAACATTGATATGAAAGAAACACCAATTGGTTGCCTCCCACTCATGCCCTGACCAGGATGAACTTGCAACCCAGGCATGTGTCCTGACCAGGAATCAAACCTACAGAGTTTCAGTTCATGGGATGACACTCCAACCAACTGAACCACACGGGCCAGGGCATAGCTGATTTCAAGTTGTATGATGTCACTAAGTGCCGAGCTGGAAACAAGTACATGCAACCTGCTCTTGGTGACCACTCGTACTTGCTCCAGCATGTTCACGATGAAAACAGGGTTCAGTGAAGACTTCCTGTGCCCTCAGTTCTAAGCAAGCCTAAGTGACATAGAATAGTTCGCTTACTCTTCAAAGCAGCCCTATGATGAAGTCCTATGTCATTATTATCCCTATTCTGCAATAGATGCGATTGAGGTGTAGCTAGGAGATTTGCCATGGTTACACTGCTGGTAGACATTCAGATCACTCAGCTCAGTGTCTGGCCCTGGGAGGCACTCAAGAAAAGATATACATTGATATTATTGCTTCTGCAACATGAGGAGAGATACTTCTTAACATTCAGTCATTTCTCTAACGTTCCATTGGTTCTTATAAAGTTCACTGCTAATTGTTGTACTTCTAAAGGAACTAAAAAAACTTCGTCTTTTCCATGAAAGTGAGCATGAGAGTATGAGGTTCAAGGACTCACTCTTTTAGCTATTTAGGTAAAATCCGAGAATTCAACTCTGCTACAATCCTGGAAGATGAATTAGGGATGGAGAGATGATGGGGATGTTTATAGAGTACCTACTATGTGCTAGGTGCTTCATATGCATTTAATCACTCCAGAGGTAGAAAGAATTACCCTTACCCTCCTCCCCACTAAACAGATGAGGATAGCAGGGCTCATAGAAATGCAGGGACTTGCCTGATTTTATACCACTGGTAAGTGGCTATGCTGGAATTTGAACCCAGAAGCACAGGCAAAACTTGGTTCTTTTCATTGTACCGTGCTTGGTACATGCTCATGTTTGGGGTTCCCTGTGCTGTGAACTTCAACAAGGCTGCTTTCTGGAAGTCAGGTTGGAACTCTGTGAAATAAACAGCCTTGCTGATCACAGAGCATCTTTTGGCAGCTGGCCCAGGCCTCCTTCCTCTGAACACCATCAGTAAGAGCAGTGGCACAGCCAATGTCACGATCGGTGGCCTAGAAAAACACAGGGGCCCCGCTATGGGCCTCTGATACTGTTTATATGAAACTGCTTAGACCATGCCCCTGGGATGCCCAAATCCCTGGCTGGTTGTTGAGGGAAAATATCAGCTAGTGCTCCATTTCTGGTCACCATCTGTACACATTCCAAAAGACAAACAGTCCATTTTAGCTCATGACCAAGTTAACTTGGAGACTGCAGAGACCCAGCCCCACTTGCGAGTACTCATGTTCATCTTACTTGCTTTCGTCCAGGGCCAGCGTCCAGAGCAGTACTGAGTTCAACTTATCTGCATGGCCAGAGTTTCTACGTGGATGAGTTTGCATGTGAAAGGACCTTTAGAAACACTGACGAAATATTACTACTGTGGTATCTGGGGTTTTCTGACCCAACAAACCAAATGGGGAGGACTGTCTTTTTTCTACTTAGGAGGGATAGTATGTGGGTGTATTTTTGAAGCACTACAAAGAGCCTCAGAATGTTGAAATGGAAAGGGTCTTTATTTCACTTGTTTGTTCACTCACCAAATATTTTATCATCTTCCATGTTTCAGAAATTATTGGGTATTCACATTAAAAGGTGAATTTGGTGTGATTCTCATTAACATGAAACTTATAGTCTAGTTGGGAAGGCAGCTTCATAAAATAATCCTATAAATACATCTAAAATTGCAACCATGAAAAATATTATGAAAGGGAAGTACATGGTCCAATGAAAGACTTAATTAAGGGGCCAAGCCAAAACTATGGGGATCCTGGAGGCTTCCCCAAGGAAGTGACTTTTAAGAAGTGGGATAGGGAATGATGGCGGGTAGTAGAGAGAGAACCCCAGGTAGAAGAAACAGCATTCCTTC
Source organism: Micronycteris hirsuta (assembly GCA_004026765.1). Lineage (NCBI taxonomy): Eukaryota > Metazoa > Chordata > Mammalia > Chiroptera > Phyllostomidae > Micronycteris > Micronycteris hirsuta. The sequence continues at coordinate 12,681 of PVJI01002700.1, read as the reverse complement.
TACCTGTGCAAGACTTGGAGGTGGAAGATAACATACTGATTTAAGAGTGGAAAGGTGCTCAGATTGGCTGGATCATTGAGACTAGGTGAGAGGGTGGGAAAGGATGAGACTGGGGAGGTGGGCAGGAGCCAGGTAATAGAGGGAGGGACCTGTCACCAAGTTAAGGACCTTGCTCAGTCTCCTGAGGACAATGGGAAGGCACTGAAGATTTCCAAGCATGAGGGTAACATGATTGATGCTCCTTAGAACATCTGTTGGAGGGTAGTATGGAAGGAGGAAAAGGTGGTGGAGTATGGGGCTGAGAAGTTCAGATATATCATTTTAGCAACCAAGGGGAGAGAGGATGGTGGCCTGCCCTAAGAAGGTGGTACTGCAGATGAAGAGAGACATGAGGACATTTCAGTCCAGGGAGATTTAGGAAGTGAACTGACTGGACTTGGAATTTTGGAGGGGGGTGGATGGGGAAACGGAAGAGGTATCAGAGACAAATTCCAGATTCATGGCTTATGTGGATATATGGATATTAATCTTACTCATTGAAAAAAAGACCAAGTTTGTGCAGTTCATTCGCCAGCTTAAGCTAAGTTATACTGAGGTAAAAAATGACTCCCAAGTTGTGGTCAAGACAAAGGCTTATTTTTTGCCATCCTATTTGACCACAGGGGTCACGTCATCTTTATTCTGGGGCCCAGGGTGATGGAGCAGAGGCTGCTCATAGGGCAAGGGGAAAAGAGACACATTGATTCTAGCAGCTTCGGAAATGACACATCACTTTCTACTCTTTGTAGGTCAAAGCAAGTCACATAGCCATGCCCAAACATATGATCTTCCTAAAGGGAAGGACACCAAGGGTAGGCGACAAGTGTTTGGAACGATAAAGCAAATCTGTGGAAATGAAATTTAATTTTCTACTTCACCACCTGTAAAATATGGATGATAGTAGTGTGCACTTCACAGGATTATTGTGACGTCTGAATGAATGCATGCATGGAACGTTCTTACAGCATGCACAGCATATACCCTGTGGCTCAGAAAGGAAAAGGAGTTTGCCCAGCGATTTCTATTCGTATGTTTGTGTGCCCTCACTCTACCTACTCTTAGGTGTGTGGTTAAAGGAAAATTATATCTGACAAGTATTTACTGGTACATTCGTACTCTCTGCCATGCACTGTGCTGAGCTGAGATGTAAGTAGGAAGACTTTCCCTTTAAGGATTTTATGATGTAATAGGGTCAAGGGAAGTGCCAACAAGTATGAAACCCAGGGGTCGAGTAACAGTGCTAAGTCAAAGTGGTCAGTCAGCTCTGGATTTTCCTATTTTCCCTTTGGATGAGGAAACCTGTCTGGAATCCCCATGGCTTCTTAGAAGTAGTGCTTCTTGACCTGGGTCTTGAAGCCTTCAGCGTTTCATCAGACAGGCAGTGTGGGAAGGGCGTTCCGGGAAGAGGGGACGGCTTGTGCACTCACGGAGTCAGAGCTGCCTGATGTATTTGTAAACTCTACACAGCAAATTGAGCATCAGCAGCCGCCTCTCACTAGGCATCTGGATCACCAAGATATGCCTAATGATCTGGTTTCACTGAAACCTGTCAACTAGTTTGCTGGCTCTTGTTTTGTTCAGTGGATATTTGAGCAGAGGGCAGGGTAAGGAGAAAGAGTTAACTTCAATTACAGAACAATTTTTGCATAACGAGGGGAGGGATACTCTTGACAGTTATCATAGAGTAAGGTACTCTGAGGAAATATTTTTAAAGGAATTATTAAAGGATTTGGTCAAATGATACACAATCTAATGCCCTTCTTCAGTTTTCTCTCCACAGACCTTCAGTAAAACTCTACGGTCTGAATGTTATAGGGAGTGTATTTGAGTGTCTATGTATTTGTGTTTATGTGTGTGTAAGCATGTATGTGTTTGGCAGGAGGTGACATGTTGAACTTGAGTGTAATGCAATGGTGGGCTGGCCATGAAGTCCAGATACATTTGAGTCCCACATAAGCATCTGGATATTGTTTGCCTGCCAGGTAAAATGTGGCAGTGTTAGGACATGGAAATTTACAAGCAGGCTAGACCAATTGTGAAAATGGCCTTGAACATCAAGCTAAGAACTTGGACTTGAGCACTCAAAGTTAAGAACTGTTTACAAGTACACAGGATTAATGTCATATAGGGGCCTAGAGAAAGAACTATAGCCTCTTGGTAAAGATGGCTAAGGTGTCCTCACATGCCATCAAGGGAGCCTGCCAACACTGGTGTGATTGAGGAGTGAGAGTAAAAGGGGGAGAATTCGGTTCAGTTTCAAGATAAACAGTATTGCTTTAAAAAGAACTCAAAATCTGCCATATCTCTATGTGGTGTTGCTATGGAAAGAGCTATTTTCATCAGATGTGAGAGCAGGAAGCCACATAAAACAGGGAGAAATGGCCAGAAATTCAGGCTTGAAATATCCCGGGGCTGCCCTAACTTAGCGGCATTTTTAGAGAGGGCAGTTTCTTCATGTTTATATGACAAGAATGAGAAAAATGAAAAGTCTCAAAATTCCTTCTATTTTCTCATTGAATAAGAAAACATGCCTAAAATCCATGGAATGGAAGAGGTATTCCAAGTAAATGATAACTTGCTGAATGAAGAATGGTCCCCGGATGGCACATCTGTGACCTCATGCCCATCACTGCCTTCCTCTCCCAGACCCGCTCCCATCTTTGAGCAAAGTAATGGATCTTGTTGTCTTCCTGTTAAATGTATGCACTGAAGCTATTTGATCTGTTGTGGCTGACTTTTTAAGGGGCATAATATGAAGTCTGAAAGACTTGTAATGAGGACATACAGATCTTTCCAAGAAAAATATGTTTTAAAAAGAAGCACATTCATAATGTCGGAAAAAAGAAAGCACAGTCGACACTTGGAATGAGATGCTGGAGCCACCTTAGGTGTCTGAGAACATGACTGGTGCCCGGGTGAATGGTGAAGTTACCGGTAGGGGCAGGAATTTGCAGTCTTGGGACTCTGGGAGCAGAAGGTTCCTGTAGAATGCACTAGAAACCAGGGAAGCAAATAATATTTTGTTAGCATGTCTGGCTCCTCTGTGGCCCTGTGGTTAGGCTCTGAAAGTTGACACAGTTCTTGAGGCTGAAGAAGGGAACAGTTGGCAATTTTAGACAGCAAAGGGCTAGGACATTAGATCTTGTGTTTTCTGAACAAGTTTTGGTGGGGGGAGGGTGCGGGGACAGACCTCTGCTTGAGAAGTGAACATGAAGATAAAATCCATAGAGAGGGATGAGAGGCTCAGATGCCAAGCAAATGTTATTTCCTGATTGCTCTGTAATTTCTCGTAGTAACTTTTTGATTGCTTGCACTGACACACACGGGTCAGAAGGGCAGAGTGCAGACTCGACATTTGATTGAAAACAATTCTGTTTGGTGTGGGAATGCAGGGCATGGTTCTTTTCTCATGGCTGGCAACATTTCTTGAAGTTTTGCTTAAGACGTGAGCCATATGGGTTTGCTTTCTTTAGACAGCTGCAGGTCACGGAGAAGGAATATTGAAGCCACTCAAATGCCTGGGTTGTGTAAGGGTGGCATCCAACTTAATTTGACAAGCATTTATTGAGCACCTACTATGTTCAAGGCATGAGAATACAAAGAGAAAGAGCATGTTGTCCCCCTATTCTCCAAAGAATCCATAACCTGTCAATATACACACATCCACAAATAGCTGTGATTAATGCTAGAATTCTAAAACAATGATGTGAGGTGCTAGACTGTACATTGTCTACATAGTTGATCTCATTTAGTCCTCCCAGAGATTCTGTCGGACCATAATGCTATTATGATCTCCATTTTTCAGATGAGGCCCAGAAAAGCTACACATTTTCCCAAGCAGCCATAGCTAGTAAGCATTGGAACCAAGATTCGAACGTGGGGCTGACTCTTAGCTGTGCTGTTTCTATCATGCTCTACCCGTTACCTTCCCGGGTGAGATCAGAGAGAGGCAGAAGCATTGCCACTGGGGCAGTAAGAGTGGAGTTGACACTGTCATGGGCTGATGTGGGAGTTGAGGCAAGCTATAGAAGGGAGCTGACATTGGCCTAGGCCCGGAAGAACGAATGAGGTTCATTACATTGCCCACAGGTATGAGAGTGGGGTAGGACGTGCACTCCCCTAGAGGGAGCAGTCTATGCAAGGGTTTGGAGGCACAAAGGGATACAGGAGCACGGAGTCTGCTACGGACCCTTTCTGAGTTAAGCATCAGGGGGAAGGGCCCAGAGATAATCAGCTCATCTTTTCAACAAATATTTGAGCGCTGGTGGAGGCACTGGCCTTATACTAATGACTAAGCATATGGGGCCACCCTTGAGCCAAAACATAAACAAGTCTATGAACATACCAACAAACCACATGCACATCAGCTGGTGAGATGCCAAGAATTCAGAGTGCCGTGTGGAGCAGTTTGTGTGCCGGGCCTCTCTGAAGAGGGAACACTTGAGATCTGAGGACCAAGCATGAGCCTGCCACACACAGATCATAGCGAGGTGCATTCAAGCTGGGGAGATCAGCAAGGTCAAAGGCCTTACGGTAGAAAAATTGGGCCAAAGAATCCGCCCACCAGATCTACATTGCAGTGTGTCCTGTGTTTTTCATGTGATCACCCTAGGGGGCTGAAAGGGCTGTGATGTTTAAGGCAGAAGGGCCCCATCTTGGAAATCCTCTTGAAATTAGTGTACTTAATGGTGGTTCCAAACAACACAAAGTCCACTCACGTGTCCAACCCCACTCCTTTTCCACACGGACAGGCGTCTTGGGATGTAACCCAGGCTGCGCAGTTAGAAAATGCCTACTGTGTTTCCCTGTCTCCACACTTCCCCATCTGAACAAGAGGCCAGTGATTAAATCACCAGCTTTTATCCAAGTGGCACTAATGATGTTTCCCCCTTCATTTTCACTGTGGCTGTGAAGAACACAACTTCATTAATAATCTCCTGTGTTCCCATTCTAAATCTGGGTGAAACGAGGTTTTTACACTGAGATTCTTTGAAAACTGTTAGGGTCCATTCATTAAACATGAACTTCTTTCCCTATCCATGTACTCCACTCTTGGTGTGGAATGATTCTTGGAAGTGCTTTTGGTTGCTTAGCAGGGAGAGGAGACTTCTGAAGTGCACAGACCGTTCAATTGTTTCCTACCTGCCAGAGAACAACCAGGCGGAAGCTGTGAGGAAGCAATGCAAAGTGCCACAGGGGCCGAGTCACTTCCTTTTACCAGCCTCTGCCCTCTTCCTTACCCTGTGCCTGCTCTGCCTCTGTGTTCCCTTCTGCTCCTTACCTCTGAGTACCCCTGCTCCACCTTCTTCCCCTGCCCACGAGCTGACCAACCAGCCGCTCACGGCCACAGGGACTGGGTCAGGGATGGGCACATGCTCTTGGACTTGAGCTGGAGGCTGGGGCGAACAGCCTCCTTTCTCTTGGGGTGGGTGAGCTGTGACCACCTGGGCCTGCAGCTGCTGTTGACCATCTTGTGAAAAGCAGAGTCCGGAGACATGTTGAGACAGATTCCTGAAAATACTGTTTGAATCCAACCAAGTCCTGAAGCCAGCACAATCTCAGACTTGTCAGTTCTATGACCCAAGTAAATATAATTTATTCTTCTCTGAAACTAGTTTTGAATTGGGTGTTTATTTCTTGCATTTCAAAGGATTCTGTTGAATACATGGCTACAGCCCCTACGCTGCCCTACCTCTTATAACCATCCCAACTTGCTTGTCCTTTTCCTCATTCAGAAAATGTTTTTGGAGCTCCTACTGTGTGCGAGGCACACAGTTGCTGCAGCAGACAGTGACCCATATTCATTTTTCAACCACTCCCACCTTTTGTGACTTGCGGAGAACCCCTGAATTCACCTTTGCCCTTTTGCAAAGAGCCATGGGCCAGGCACTTTCTCCATTCCCCACAGTGGATCTAGTCTAAGCAATTCTCTTTTTCTTTTAAACCAAATTCTGGCCTAATTATAAAGGGCATGTGACTAATTTCTGGCCAATAAGATGTGAAGGGAAATCTTCTGGGAAGGGGGCACTTGGGGGATAACAATAGGGCAGGAAAAGTCCCTTTTCTTTTGCTGGATGTTATTTCTGTGTATGAAACCAGGAGCTGTAGCAAGACAATGATAGAATAAAAATGTGGGGGGTGGGGGTACCTGATGACATCATTGAGCTACTGAATTAAGTGATCCTGTGAATTTCCTGATAGGTGAAATAATAAGTTCCCTTATTGTCTAACACTTTAAAAAATATATATTTTATTGATTATACTATTACAGTTTTTCCATATTTTTCTCCCCTCTATTCTCCTCTGCCCAGCAACACCCTCCCACCAGCATTCCTCCCTCCCCTTAGTTAATATCCATGAGTCATACATGTAAGTTCTTTGGCTTCTCCATTTCCCATACTACTCTTAATCTCCCCCTGTCTATTTTGTACCTACCGTTTATGTTTCTTATTCCCTGTACCTTTTCTCCCATTCTCACCCCTCCCCCTCCTCTGCTGATAACCCTCCATGTGATTTCCATTTCAGTGTTTCTGTTCCTGTTCTAGTTGTTTGCTTAGTTTGTTTTTGTCTTTGTTTTTTAGGCTTGGTTGTTGACAGTTGTGGGTTTGTTGTCATTTTATTGTTCATAGTTTTGATGTTCTTCTTTTTCTTAGATAAGTCCCTTTAACGTTTCATATAATAAAGCCTTGGTGATGATGAACTCCTTGAACTTGACCTTATCTGGGAAGCACTTTATCTGCCCTTCCATTCTAACTGGAAAAGGGACTTTATCTGCCCTTCCATTCTAACTGATAGCTTTGCTGGATAGAGTAATCTTAGGTGTAGGTCCTTGCCTTTCATGACTTTGAATACTTCTTTCCAGCCCCTTCTTGCCTGTAAGGGTTCTTTTGAGAAATCAGCTGATAGTCTCATGGGAACTCCTTTGTAGGTAACTATCTCCTTTCCTCTTGCTGCTTTTAAGATTCTCTCCTCTTTAATCTTGGGTAATGTAATTATGATGTGCCTTGATGTGTGCTTCCTTGGGACTTTCTGAGCTTCCTGGACTTCCTGGAAGTCTATTTCCTTTTCCAGGTTAGGGAAGTTCTCCTTCATTATTTGCTCAAGTAAGTTTTCAATTTCTTTCTGTTGTTCTTATCCTTCTGGCACCCCTATAATTCTGATATTAGACCATTTCAAGTTGTCCCAGAGGCTTGTAAGAGTCCCTTTTCAAATTCTTGTTTCTTCATTTTCTTCTGGATGGATGTTTATTTTTTCTTTTTGTTTCAAATTGTTGGTTTGAGTTCTGGTTTCCTTCCTGTCACTGTTGGTTCCCTGTATATTTTTTATCATTTCATTTTGCATAGCCTTCACTTCTTCCTCTATTTTGTGACCATACTCTGCCATTTCTGTGAGCATCCTGATTACCAGTGTTTTGAACTCTGCATCTGATAGGTTGGCTATCTCTTCATCACTTAGTTCTTTTTTGGAGCTTTGACCTGTTCTATTTGGGCCATATTTTTTTGTTTCAGAGGGCCTGTTACATAGTAAGGGGTGGAGCCTTAGGTATTTGCCAGGGCAGGTCAATCCATGTTGCTGTGTTGTGACTCTGTATGTGGGGGAGGGGTTCAAAATGGAGCAATGCTGCCTGCTCGGCTCTCAGAGGCTCTCATTCACTTTCTCCACTACCCACCATCAAATTGGGCCCTTCTGGTGCTGATTCTTGGGCAGGTGGGTTTGCGTACATTCTAGGGCCCTGCAGGTCTCTCCAACGAACTCTCCAGTGAGGTTGGGAATTCCTCCCATTGCCACAATCCCCACAGGGTTTTTCAGTCAGAGGTTTTGAGGCTTTATTTCCCCACACCGGAATCCTGAGTCGCATGATCTATCTTGCTCTCCAGTTGTTTCTTCCCGTTTATTGCACAGAAATACAGGACCACCCAGTCTGCCAGCTGCTGCTATACCATGTGTCTTCTCTGCCCCAGCTGCCCATCTCCACCCCTCCTACCCATCTGATGAATGTTTCTTCTTTAACTCCTTGGTTGTCAGACTTATCCAGTTTGTTTTACTGGCGGTTCTGGGTATTTTTTGTTTTTAAATTTGTTGTTGTCCTTCTTTTGATTATGTGAGGAGGCAAAGTGTATCTACCTACACCTCCAACTTGGCCAGAAGTCCCTTATTGTCTGACATTTTGGATTGGGTTTTCTGTTGGTCACAATCGAAGGGTTCCCAACAGATGGCCTCGAAACACTGGTTGGCAGCAGTATGCCTCCTGGAGTAATTGTCTAGCTGAACTAGTTGGGTCCATGTAGAGTGAAGGTGCCATGTTCTTTGTCTGATTTTTTGTGAGCTTGGACACTGGGGTGACTGGGCTCCAGGAGACTGACTTACTGATAATGACCAGAGTCACTTGAGAATGATATGTAAGAACTGGAAAGTCAATTTATTAATTTGCATTTGAAATTTAACTCCTTTCTGGACATTCTCTCTCTGTAAAGAAACCTTCATGGGACACCCCTGATAACTAGAGCACTGCTGGGTGAGCATGGAGCTGGGGCGAGAACTAGGAGACTTAGTCGAGTGACTGTAGTGGCTCATATCATCCAGCCCCCATAGACCAAGACCTCTATCTCAATCTATCCAGGTAATCTGCACTTCCCCATTCTTGCCTTCCTCCCTCTTTCCCCCAGGTCTTTGTGGGTGCCATTCTCTCTGCCTAGGACCTTGTTTCCTAGTCCATCTTATCCTCCTGGCTGGCTTCTGTTTGTTCTTCAAATAGCAGTTTAGTGTCACCACTTTCAGGAAGGCTTCCTTGACTGTACTCTCTCCCCCTAGCCTGTATCAGGTCCCCTCCCAGGTTGTTCTAGTCCTTTGTGTTAAGCTAAGTGTTTTATTCTTCCACTGAATTGTAATTGTCTATTGACTTGCTGTCTCCCCCTCAACTGTGAGCTCCCAGGAGGGAAGGGACTGTATCTGTCTTGGTTCTCCTTTTATCTCCAGTTCCTAGGGCTTTGCTTGGCATTCCAGGTGATCAGTACATGTTTGTTGGATAAACAATATTTGAATGACTGCGAAGATACTCACAGAGCCTCTCCCCTCCCATCTTCCTTAGTTGGGTGCTACCAGTTACTTCTCATGCCTATTTTGTGTGTATATGGTGGGGGTCATGTGCTGAATGACATTTTCAGTCCTTCTGTAGTTACTTAAATTCCCGTAGCTGGTTATTTGCAGCTACTTCTAGTCAATCTGGGAGTCCTGGGTTGTATTCCAACAACCCTGCATCCAAGATTTCCTTTTCTGTCACTTACTTGTGAGCTTAGGAGAGTTTCTTAATGATTGGGACCTTTAGTTTCACCACCTGTAAATGGGGCTGACACACTATTTCATAAGGTTATGGAGATAAATAAAAAATATGCATGTCAAATGCTTTACACAATGCCTGATTACCCTAAGTGCTGAATTAATGTTTGTAATTATTATTCTGGAGCTTTGTGCCAGTCCTTAGGGCTGGGCCAGCGAGGGAGCAATGCTGCTAGAATTGTGGAAGGCTGACATTTTATGCCTTTCATCAAAGAGAAGAGAGAACTTGGGGCTTTCAACTAATATTTCCAATGATTACATTTTTCTATAAATAGTTAAAAAAACACACACAAAAACCAAAATGTAAGAATGTTTGAATCCAGCCCAAGAATGTATGTTATGTTCTTTAAAAAGGAAATGTCAACAGAGTGTTGGGTGACAACCAGTCTCATGCGGATCTTTCAAACAAAGCAGAGAGGGCATTCCATGGAAAATATTTATAAAGAACCTTATCTGAGGGAAGTGAGTTCTAAGTTTCCTTCTAATTCAGAAGACAAGGGATCAAATCATTAGATTTTGTGACAAGACTTTTGGAATAGGCACTGTAAAAGCTGAAAGGACACAACCCCCTCTGGAGCCCAGTGAGGGAGGCCTTAGGGAAGCAGCCTGGCCTGGGAGGGGGGGCACCCCAGCAACTGGCAACACAGCTGATCGTCAAGGTACAAACTCTACCACCTCCTTGCACAGATTGACATCTCCAAGTCTCAGTTTTCCCATCTGTAAAATGGGCATAATTATAGGTAGTTATTTAACAAGAGAGATGTAAGGAGTGCATGCAGTTGGCCACTTGGCATGGTGCCTGGCTCATGGGAGGTCGTCATTGAATGCTGGCAGTTTTCCTCCTTCTCTTCTTCCTCTTCCTTCTCCTTCTCCTCAATGACTACTTCTTTTACCACCACTACTACTACTGCTACTACTACTGCTACTACTATCATTACTATTACTTCTTTCATTACTACTACTACTGCTATGACTTATTCTGTTCCTAGTACTACTATTACTTTGACTAATTCTACTACCACTGTCACTACTATGTCTATTATTATGAATACTACTGTTACTTCTATGATTTCATCTATTAGTACTACTATTACTATTTCTTCTCTTTTCTATTATTCCTACTTCTATTGCTGCTATTTATATTATTGTTCCATATATTACTACTGCTATTACTTGCATTACTATTGCATCTACTATCACTTCTTCTGTTACTACAACTACTAATTTTACTACTACTTTTAATATTACCACTACTGCTGCTAATAAATGTGTTCATCATTTATATCAAGTGGGTCATTTTATAAATGGGGAAATGTTGGCTGAGAGATAGAGATAGGAAAGAACCTGATGAAGATCAGAATTTGCTGGGGACAGCAGTGGCCCCAGAACCAGATCTCCTAACTCCTAGTACAATGGTCCTTTCATTTCTCCATGAATTAGCACCTGGACTATGTGCTACAGTGGTAATTCATGATCATGGAAACTGAAGATAGTTCATTAACTAGAGATGGGACTCAGGAGAATACCCTTCAGTCCTTCACTTTTTTTCACCTGTACAATGGGGCTCATGAAGTGCCTGTCTCATGGGGTTGTCGTGGAGATTAAATGAATCAGTACAGGTCAGAAGTGCTTCTACCAGGGACTAACCAATGGGACTTCACTTATCCTTGTCCCCAGCCCCTGTCCACCCTTTCTGTATTCTGTTTTCTCTCCTCCCTGCAAAAGGAAGGAATGACTCAGCCATTGCCTGGACAGGTGTCAGACTGGAAAACCAGATGGTGCAGTTCCCTGACTTACAGGCACCATTGGCTGACAACTCAAGCCATCTCTGTCTGTCTGTGTGTCTTTCCCTCCCCATCTCCTTTCTTTCCCCTTTCTCACTCTCCTTCCCTCCTTGTCTCTTCTCTTTACCTCCCTTAGTCTCCTACTTCTTTGTGGTGTGGCCAGGACTGCATTGCTGGTTGGGAAGAACATGTTTACTTTGAATAAGTGCTGGTGGTGGTCCTCGATGTTGTGAGTTGTCAGAGGTCGAGAACACAGATGCCGGGACCTGCTTGCATGTAAATCCTGGCTCTGACACTTACCCACTTTGTGACCTCGGGATAGTAACTTGACCTGTCTGAGCCCCGGTTTCCACATCTATTGTAGGGGTTCAAGAATTGAGTAGACATAAAGCTCTTAATATAGCGCCTTGCACATTCTAAGCATTAAGTTACAGACTGCTCCTAGAAGGCTATGACTTGGGATGGGACAGCTCTGGGACTGCAGGAACACGTTTTTGACCGTGTAGGTGTGATGTTCCTCCTGAGTTGTTTTCTAAGACAGACTGCAGAACAGAGAACACTGGAGCGGGAAGAGATCTCGCAGCCTTGTCAGCCTCCTTATTTACTGGTAGGTATTCTGAGGTCAGGGAGGACTGTGACTTGCCTAAGCCTCAGTGCCACTGAAAAACTACATTTTAAATTTTATTTAATTTAAAATAATTTAAATAGCCACATGTGGCCAGTGGCTCCTGTATCAGACAACTTCATAGCCTTAGAAGAATGCATCCTCTTAACCTCACTGAGAACCCTCAAGGTCATTACCTGACAGCAGCAGAGAAGGCAGAGAAACAAGACTTGTTTGAACTCCCTTTCCCACCCAGGGACCAGTTTTTCGCCCCTCTCCTAGGTCTCTCTTAATAGCCTTTGTTGGATTTCAGTTCACTTGATGGACTTTGTTTGCACATTGTGAAGATTGCTGACTCTCCTTTGTTCATCTCTGCTGCTTGCAAACATCTAATTTTCTTATCTTCGGACTAGTGATCTCTTACATTTCACTCATAAGGCATTCATCTAAACCTTGCACTTCAGCTACTCTAATTTCCACAAGGAACCAGCAATTCAGCTTCCCCGGGGTCTCCACGTTGGTTTCTCTCATGACTTCCCCCATCTCATTTCTGTGATTAAGCATTGTAACTCTCCCTCCATGTAATTGTCTCTTCCTGCCTGGATGAGCTGGCGGCCTCTCCAGCCATCTGGAAGGATGATGCCTGGTGCTCTGCCACAGAGGTGATTTTGCTGTATGTACTGGTAATGATTAGAAAGCGCCAATCTGCTATTAATGATAAGAAAGCATCTTGGAGCCTTAAATCTCTGCTTCTGCTTATGAAGATGTAATTCTAGATAACAGCGAGCCTGCAACCCACCCATCAGGGTTCCATCTAGGCTGGGGCACTTCCTGGCTATTGCTTCTTAACTCACTTAGATTCCAAGACTCTTCCTTTCCCTTCCCTTCCCTTCCCTTCCCTTCCCTTCCCTTCCCTTC